>QVNV01008865.1:0-13482 GCA_014825455.1 Pseudomyrmex pallidus
ATATATATATATATATATAATATATATATATATATATATTATATATATATATATATATATATATATAAAATATATATATATGCTTGTAAAAGCGCTGCAACGATTCAGGACATCGAAAAGTCAAAAGCCGTGTGAGCAGCGCACTCTCACCTGAAGCACGTATCACAACAGCGATTTCTAAGAAAATGAATAAAAATATATATAACGTATTAGATGTGGCCAACTTACCTCGATGCTATCGAGAAACTCAAATTGACCACGCGACGATCTAGATTTCAAAAGCTGTATGAAAACGGAATAACGATTATAACGTGACACACGGTGCCGACACTATTCTAGAGTCACGAAAAGGCGCCAGCACAGCTATAATTGTGCAACTAGGATATGAGTTTCCTGATCTGCATGGATTTGCGTCATACAATCGGCAATGAAACTAATGGCAATGCTGATTTTGCGTCTCGTTTTTTTTTTTTCGGAAGCATTTAATCAACGAGACAATTTGACAGTTGGCGAAAACAGCGATGTTACACAGCCCAGGAAACTCGTGCGAACGTTCCTCTAGAAATAACGGATCAATGCTACGTAGAAATAGCATCTACGATCTAGAATAACGAGAAGGAAGAATCACCTCGTGACTATTTGAAGAAACGTGCAATCTTCGCAAAATACTTTCTTCGATTATTCAAATAGAAAACACATTCTCAATATATTTTATATATATATATATATATATATATATATATATGTGATGCGAGGATCTTTCGCAGATCCGATCTTTTGAGCTTCTTAAAGAAAAGAGAGTATTTTCCGATAACAATCACGAGAGAGACTTGCACGACTCTGGCTAAAGCACGGCTTCTAAAAGAGTGATGTGTGGTGTGTTTCATTGTTGCTGTTATATAACGTCGGTGTCGCGGCTTGGACAATAATCTCTTGTTCTTCTTAACGTTCTTCCTCCTGCAACGTGTACTCACATTTCGTCGAAGGCTTGATCCAATTTAATTAACGAAATTCAACCTAAACACAGTCTATTCGGTAATTTCACATAAATTTTCGCGCAATATAATTTCTGTGTGTGCGCAATATACACGTTATATCATATGTCATCATATTTGTTTTGAAATATATGCGAATTTGACATCTCTGGTCTTTGGATTCGGAATTCAGCGCCGCTGAAACAATAACAGAACGGACTTCCGTTCGTCGACGATGTCACCGTGTTGTCGATCGCTCCCGCGCAATGTGTGCGATAATATATGAGGAAAATTAAAAGCGAAAAATGAAAAAAGAAAGAAGAGTTTCTACTGAGAAAGAGAGAGAGAGAGAAAGAGAGAGAGAGCTTGAGTCGGACCTGTCCCCGTCGCCGCTCCCCTCGCCGTCGCTGCTCGCGGAGCTTGGCTGCCGGCCGCTCCTACCGCTACCGACCGTATCCTCCGGCGGCAGGACCTCCTCGCTCCTGTGAACTGTAAAGGACGACTTCCCCTTCTTCCCGAAACCCAGCCGCCGTTTTCGTCCTTCCTCGCCCACGCATGTACCACCAACAGACGCACGTGGCATGTTATGGTTTTTTGCGTGATATAGTTTTGGTATTTTTTTCGTGGTGGTGGCGAAGTTGCAAAAAAGCAACGTGGTGTTGATTATTATCGGATTTGATTTAACAGACGTATATGTTGATTTCACGGAAATATTGATTCGAAGTTTTTTTTATTGGTTGCGAAACAGTGGCGATCGGTCCAGGCAAATCGATCGGTGAATCCGGATGGAGTGTTCGGTGAACGCGCGCGAGCGCGCGGGCGACGATCGGACGACCGCCGCGATGAGAAATCGTGCAGGTGGGTGCAGATCGATGACGTGAATGGTCCCCCAGCGTCGAGAGGTGGTTGGTTGGTAGAAGTAAAGTGTGAATGTGTTCATGGTCGAAGAGAGGCGGATAGAGATGAGGAGAAATGGCGGAGAAAAGAAGAATACAATTAGAATGTACATACTGCCCCGTTTACTAGGTTTTTTGCTTGTTTACGGTATGCTCTTGTTATCGTTTTACCCCGTCGGTGATATTTGAATGTTTAATGACAGTTCATTATGTTCGATCATTTGTATTAGCAACATTATTTTTTTCTTTATCCATGTAGTTCTTCATTCTCTTCATATTTGCGTTTTTCCCCTGTTACAGGCTGATCGAACTTTGTTTCCCCGTCCGAGTTATTGAATTTTTTTCTTTGTCATTCGCCCTTATTTGTACACATAGCGAGAGCACACCGTTGTCATCTACAAACTATACGATTCTAAAGACACTACGCTAATCCTAATTTACGAAATATCGTAGAGACATATGTTCTGAAGAAAACGATTTCCTCTTTTCTAAAGAGAGAGAGAAGATATAAACGTCAAGAATATATATATATAGAGAAAACTGTCTAATGTCGCGTGAAATGGTGTCGCACATTGATCAAAAAAATACGTTCTACGCGCGCACCGAGAAACGTTCTTTCCGCGGCGTGTAACGCAACGATCGATCCATTGAATGAAAAAATCGACTACGCATATAACACCGCAGAGACTATAAACGCAAATTTTCAACTAGAAATGGCCAGTGTGACAATGTGTTACCTGTCGCGGACAACTGGCTGGTGCTGTTACTCTTCTTGCCCAGACCGGCTTGATATTGTACCGCGCTTCCGCTGCTGCTTCCGCTTCCGCTTTTACTTCCCGGCGAGCTCTTGCGGCCTCTTCTCGACGCGTCTTCAACGTTAAGTGCAATCGCCGTGTCGCTGAAACTACCCGTGTCTACGAAACAAGGATAAGTTGTTGTATATATACACACGTAGAAATAAATTAGCGCGATCTACGAGCGTCAAGTGTAAGAACTACACAACGTGGGCCGTGTTTCCAGAATGCTACGTCTGTGGTGTGCTACAGTTTTGAAAAATAATAGAAATAAAACAACAGAGTTAAGACATTTTTTTTTTTTTTGTATTAATCTTCAGCAAAATTTTTTTTTTCAACATCGCCGAAGCGATGCGTGCCCGATCTTTGCTGAATGACAGACAAAGACCTTCGTGACTTCGTGAACTCGAGAGGGGGGAGGAGGAGAAAACTTTGGTAACGTTGGATATATGTCCGCAGTTTACTAACTACCGCTAAATGCAACGAGTGCAACGAGTTCGTGACTGTAAATCCCGACGAAAATTTATGTTTCTCCTCTACGGAACTTTGTCTTCGCTCTCTTGACTATACGTCACACAGGCGTCGTGACGGTAAAATCGATACCGTTCTTATGTGAGAATCAGACTGCAGCTAGATATCGAATAAAATTTTGGTTAAAAAGAAAGACGAAAGTCTTTCATATACGATAGGCACATAATTAATTTAAAAACTAATCTCGGCATCCGTATAGAAATAATAATATATACAGACAAAAATGATAACAGTTAACTACAGAAAGTAATCGCTATCACATATATAATTCATAGTCTTTTCGACTCTCATATAGAGAGTCGAAAATCTCTTTTTCTCACCTTTCTCGTCTTGGGGCACGTCGGCGTTGCTGAGACTTCTCGTGAACTGGTTCCTCTTGTCGTCGTGCCCGTTGTCGGTGACCTGATGTCTGGACGACGTCTTCTCATACGAGCTCGACTGGCCGCTGTACTCCCTGCTTTCGGGCATGGACGAGGAGCGACGATTCCGAGCGTCGTCAGTGGCGGCGGCGGCGGCGGCGGTGGTGGGGGAGGTAGCGTCAGCGGCGTCGTAAGAGGATTTTTTTCGGGATCGTCGCCGGGCGGACGACGACGGTCCAAAGGATGACGGTCCGGAGGACGACGGCGAAAGCAGGGACGCCACGTCGGCGATATTGGCGAGCGGCGACGTTTTCGTGTTTTGTGGGTGTTGGTGGTGATGATCGTCGGCCCGTGGGTGGTAGTTTTTAGCAGTGTCGGAGGTAGCGGTTTGGGAATCAAAGAGACTCGAATTAGCGTTACCAGGGCGGGGTGCTCGGTTACGGGGCCTACGCGGATCGCACGGGCCAAATCCGCAGTTCTCGCTGCACTGGCTCTCGCTCTCCATCGAGTACTCGTAGTACTCGAGGGTGTCGCTGATCGCCACGTTCCTCTTACTACTTCCCTGCGGCTGCTGCTGCGGCTGCTGCTGCAGTTGCTGTTGCTGCTGCAGTTGCTGCTGCTGCTGCTGACTCGGGCGCCGCTGTTGGTGCTGATGGCGTTGCCCGTGTTGCTGCTGCCGCTGCCTCTTCTCGAGCATTTCGAGATCTCTAGCCTCCGGACAGCTGCTGTTCCGCCTACGATATCTATGCTTCGTTTCTAACGATGACCGCCGAGTGTCGTCACCCTTTCGCGACAGCGATCCCGACCTACCTAATTCCGCGGGGGACAGCGATAGCTCACGACACTCGGGGCAACTACTCTTACGCCTAGTGCGCGATCCGTGCCGCGGCGTCTCGCGACCCGAGGCACGTTGCGACCCTGACCTAACTAGCTCGCGCGGATAACTGCGTTCCTGATATCGGTCCTCGTAATCATATCTTGAGTCTACGTAGCTACTACGATCTTGTTCCGCGTCAAAGTAGCCCGATCTACCGGCCTCGAAGCCCGAACTCCGACGGAAATAATCGGCACCGACTACCGTCTCCATGGAACCGAACTCCTCGTCGGAGTCCAGCACGAAATTCGACGTTCTTTCTTCGTCACGTCCTCGTCGGAATGTCGTCGAGGTGTCGCGCACTCGCAGATCTCTGCTCTCGGGACAGCTGCTGTTCCGCTTACGGCGGTACATGCGTCTGGTGCGATCCGCAGTCGAGCTTAGATCCTCGTCCGAGTGTAAGGTCGGCGTAGACTCCGTTCGCTGGAGTTCTCTCAGTCTCTTGCTCTCGTTTAATCTCGATTGAACACCTGATGCGTTCCTGCTCTGCAGGTTCTCGTAGTCACCTACGCTACCCTCTTTACTACCTCTTCTGCTTCTGCGTCTTCGTCTTCGCGGCGGAGAACCGTTTTCGTAGATCTCCGCCTTGCTGGAACTGTGCGTGGTCTGATAATCGTAATCATCGAGGGAACGATAACTGATGTAATCGCTGTGCTTCGCGTGGTCGTCGTCGGACTGTGCGTAACATTTTCGAACGGCGCGATCCATCTGGTCGTCGAAATACTCTCTGTTGTACATTGATTCGCCGATTCTCAAATCTCGCATGTTCTCGTTCAGATAATTCAACTGGTTCTGCTCGTAATCGTCACTCTTCTCTCGTTCTATGAATCCTTCGTCGTAGTCGGAATCCCAGTCCTTGTAGCCGTCCTCTCGATAGGAACGGCCATCGTCGATGCTACAGTAGATATGATCGCCGATCGAAGTGCGAACGTCACTTTCTATATTCTTAATTTTCTTTTCCGACGATATGTCCGTTATGTACGACGAATTGTGATCCAAGTAGCTCGCGTCCACGTATTTTCTCTTACCGGTATCCTCTTTGTCCAGAATGTTCCTGAGATTGGCGCGGTCGTTACTAAAGAGACTATTATCGTCAGCTAAGTACGAAGGCTTGTACGAATCGTTGGCCTCGATATTCTTCGCCTCGAAGCTCGGAACGTAAATCTCCGTCTCGCCGCAGCTGAGCTCCGAGTCGTATCCGTAGAACGGCTTGTGATCCTGCTCGAGCAGGAAATCGTAATTCGTCTCTTTACTTAAGAGACTCGTAGGCACTTTGTCATCACCGTTCGAATCGTAGTAAGACTTGCTCTGATCGCCCAGCGCTGGTATCTTGTCACCGTATCCGGCGTCGCTGAGAGAGAGATTCCGCTTGAGCTTTCTCCGGGCTGTCCTGAGACTGTCGTCGCTGAATATGTTGCTCGAAATGCTCTCGTACTCGAAACTCTTCGCCCGGCGCGATAGCAGACCGACGGAGCCTGGCCTGGTACCGAAACGATCACCGTATGTATCGTGCATCACGTCGTAATCGAAGCTCCTAGCCTTAGCGGATAAAAAAGATCTACGCGGATGCAAACTAGCGTCTAAACTCCTAATGTCGAGTTGATCAGGAAATTCGGTTGGATCATCACTCGAGACAACCGGTCGTCCCGTTGTCGTCGTTGCCGTCATTGCCACGGACTCGTCGTGTTCGATCGACAACGATGCCGAATACTTCTTCACGAAACTATCGTTAAAATCGACGCGCAGGCAGTCCTCGATACAGATCTCCGGCATACGATTCTCAGCGCTACCATCTACGTGTCGCTCTGGCCTAAATATGTACCCCTCGGATACGCTGTACTCGCTGGTCTCGGGGCTGTAATATCTTAGCGTATTCTCGTCGACGGTCTGCGATCTCGTGAAGGGCGTACGCAACTTTTTGTACAACGAGCGTACCACTGCGGACTTGCTCCGTACGAGGGGATATGGGGCGGGATAGTTGCCGGGGTTGTTGCTTCGGGGTGATTTGGTGGGATTGCTGTTGCTCGGACAATAACATTCACTGCAGGGTACCCTAAGTTTGTGCCTGCGCCTAGCGCGCCTAAGGGGCTGGGGCATGGGAAATATGACACCGGGTATTAAAACGTTTTTAACTGTCGGTCTGCAAACAATGTTTTTCATATAGAGAGTTTAGCGCTCTTGCGGAAACACAACCAAAGGGTGGGCCCATTCCGCTTTTGTTTCTTGTTTTTTTTCTCTTCTTTTTTTTTTTTTTTTTTTTTTTTTTTTTTAATCTGCCGCGCGTTCGCGATCGATCGAACGCGTATCGGTCATGAAATCTCAGAACTCGACTCTGTCGATTTTCTCGCCGAGAGCAACGGGTCGGCATTTCAGAAGAGACACGCGGCGATCGATATGTTTCGCAATGCTTTTTTTTCTTTCTTTCATTCTTTCTCTTCTTTTTTTTCTTTACGTCACGACGAGCAATACAACTACCTAAAAACCGTTCGACCAACGCTACGCACTGGATCCTTGCTTTTCTTAAGAATGGGGCATTATTAAATGGACATTGACATCGTGCATAGGAAGTGCAATCTAATCGCTTTTATAGAGAAATACGAGAGGAGAGGGAGGAACGCTGGAACACATTGACACAAGCAGGATGTGGAAGAGTGCAACTACGGGGGGAATCCATTTAGTCGACAATGTCCATTTAATCCAGAGATTATCCTTGACTTAAGGGGTTGAGCTTGTGAGCGTGTTACTCCCCGCACCGATCGATTTTAATATATTGAGACATAAAAGTCCGGATCTATAAAAGTGCATCACGACGTTGTAGCGACGTATATTATTGATGTCGGAACTATATTGGACAGAGCACACTCTACGCTCAACTCCTCCCTGACGGGGTTATTCTCATAAAAATCTATGAAATCTCCGCGTTGCTTTGCACATTGACCTCGCAACGCAAGGTCGACCGTACAGTATAAAATAGCGTTAACAATTATAAAACTATACTCACATTAATCTCGATCCACGTGGTCGTTCCGATTGTGTACTAAAGGCACTGCTCGTTACCGAAGCTATGCTTTCCATGTCCGAGTCGCCGAGATCACCAAGTATGTCCTTGTCGGGACTTAAGTGTCCTCTCCTCGGTCTGTGTATTCTATGAGCGTGACTGTGTGATAATGCTAGCGAATCGTGTCCCATTGAAGGAAGATCAGAGTCCGAAAGGCCACTATAATGCTTTTCCCAGCCTTAAAACAAACAAATCGATGTTAATTTTTTAATATAATAAGAACTTACAAAAAAAATTATTTTATTTTTGTATATCTTTTACATGTAAATGTAATCTGGACTATTTATTGGCGCCATTTAAAACCGTCAATATTTTCAATTAATTTGAAAAAAGAAAAAAAAACTTACCTCCCATACCCGTGCTTCTGTATATCGACGGCCTGTTGCGGTGTCTCATAAACCTCGCACGTTCGTCTAAATCTTGCGCGACCCTTTCCTTCAAGGCTGCCGGGATTTGAGGTAGCTGGCGTTTCTTCGGGGAACCGGTGGGAGTGGCAGTTGCCGATCTTGAGCCAAATCTGCATAAGTATGATAAGCTCAATCGTCCACTCGTTAGTCCGGAAAATCCGGAAAATCGCTGAAAGTTTTTGCTGATATTTCATACCTCGTCGTATGAACATATCCGTGCAAGTAGGGAATAGATCTTTGCTCGGGTGGAGACAAAGAACGATGACCAGTGGGACTCTGAGACCTTCCTCGGTATCTGACACTCGGAGAGTCCATAGGCGCCGCGCTGTGCGACCTGTGACTCATCATTCCCCGATGGATGTCGTCCTGGGAATACACGTTTACAAAAAAATAATAAATTATACATTTAATTATACACATGTGATTGAATAACATTAAAAAATTGACAAATTTTGCACGTTATTGAGAACTGAAAATTAGATGCTGGTTTCATAATAATAATAATTTTAAAGTCAAGCGTAAATCGAGCAATTTTAAATATTCACCTTACGATATGTTTGATAAGCTGATCCGATAGAAGCGGGCTGATCGCGAGATATCATGAGGGCGGCTCTCTTGCGTCCTTGCGGCGACATGTCCCGTCGACTCCGATGTTCACCGTCCGCGCAGAACTCCCTCTCCAGCGGCGGGCTAGAATGGTGGCTGCTCCAGCATGCGTTTTATTTTCTTTCATCAATTCAGTGAATATTGCGTGCCTTACAAGTTAAATGAGGCGAGTGCTGTGATCTCGCGCTAATTCCCAAAGTGCATGCGGCCAGGATGGTAAGATAAGCAGAAAAGATAAGTATAATCAAGAGAATGCTTGGAACAAAAACGAGCAACGCCAAGAGGACGAAAGAAAACGTCCAAAATATAATAATAATAATAATAAAAAAAAAAAAAAAATCAACAAATCAAACAAATCCTCTCACAAAAACTTATTTCTCACGTGTCCTCGCACGTACTATTTTGGCACATTAGATTCTAGCATGAGCTCGATACGACCTCCTCGGAACGCAAACTGCAAGTGCATATCTCTTCTAATTTGGCGCGAAGCAGCTCCAAGTTACTCGGCAATGCAGTCAAGTCTTTTTCGGCGTTTACACAGTGTTCTCGATTGCAAGACTCTTTTCGTTGCCAAAAATCAGAGTCCGCGCGACGTAGATTACGGTGATTCGTCATGAGCGAGAGATACACGAGAAATATATGCCGTGTGTAAGTGCGTTCGATGAGTGCCAAGTAACTGCGTAAGTATCGCCGCGTATCAAAAATCGATTCGTGCGAAAAATGTGTCAATATATATACAAATGTACAGATACGGGATTGTGATTCTCGCCGTTTTCTGGCAACGAAAAGTAGAGAGACGTCTACGTGGGATAATCTCGAAAACTGGATCGCACGCGCGATCAAAGCGATTGCAAGTCCAAGCTTCGAGAGAATTTCCAATCCATCCCGGCCGATGCGTCGCAATGCACTAAGCATTCTAGAAGCCATGTCTTATCGCATCTAAGACTTAATGTACGTAATATGCGTTTATGCAAGAAGCAATGACAGTATGACGTCTAGAGTGCCTACATGGATTCGCTAAATTTTTCTCGCGCCTATTTTGTCGCGTACGCGTTTTTTCTTTCATTATCTTTTCTTGCGCGAAGAACAAACTTTTGTCTCGAGAATTTATAATATTGTTTATCGTGCGTTATAATTTATTCACAGTTTCGCGTGCGCAATACTGCAATAAAGAAACGAAATAATATTAGAACATTACGTTTGACGCCAATAGCAGATTCGTGTCGACGTCTGTGTCACAGTCACTGTTTCTTTTCTTTGAAAAAAAAGAAGCATTTTGCCTCCCTCCCTTCAGCTCTTAAAAAATTGTATTTTATTTTTCTTATTATGCGAACAATTATCATGCTTCTTTATTGTCCGTTTCTTAAACTGATCTATACGTGACCACGCGTCTCAATACTCTCTCGTTTCTCGTTGTGTCGTCTTTACATTTACATCTCCAACATTGTCGCATGACTGAACTGATTGATCTACGCGCAACATTTGTAAAAACCCTAGCGGTGAGGATGCAAGACGTGTGACTGCGTGATTCGTGAAGGAGGAAATATAAATTGTAATGGCCGTACCGCTTATAATTTGACGGCATATTATGAAACCTAAAAAATAAATAACAAAGCACACGTTACAATTGGACGCCAGTGAGCGGGCGCGGCCGCGGCCAACGCGTCATTGTGTTTTAATGTTTTCTTCACAGATCATCATACTTTAATACACAACATGTTTCACATACGTGTTTACATATTGCAAAGAGAAGAAAATTTTGTGTTTTTAATTTATATAGAAGCGCTTTTACAAGTTGTACAAAAAGAAGTGCAGAGCCGGATAATATCTCGACTCATCTTCATCTCTGCAACTCTATATTTTGTGCCAAGCCTATCGAAAATAATCCACGTTTTCATTCACAATCTGTCGCATTGATTCGATTTATCACGATGCTCGTTGCCGCAAGAAATTTATGCAGACAAATTTTACTTTTACAGCAAGTTTTGTTTGCGCAAATAAGCATGTAATTTATCCGTCCAAAAACATTTCACGATCATAAATTACATATCATACGTGCGTGAACACATACTGACGGATTTTCATGTAAAATGTAGCATAATTAATATTGCAACGAAAATTTTAACTTTTGCTTCTATTAATAATTGAATACACATTTGTGCGTTGATGAAAATTTCGAAACTTACATTTACGGAAACGAATAATTTATCGCAACAAAATGACCGTTTTTCACTGTGTTGTGAAATTTAATATTACTCAAACATTATCTCGAAATACGCGAGATTACGAGAGTTCATTATTACAAACAGATAACGCTTCAACTTTGAACGTTTTTCATTTCGATTTGCACTATCGTTTCTTCAAAACTGAACTGTAGAAAAGTTACCAGCAAAGAGCTGAAGCTTCGGCACTTTTTACTCACAAAGAACGATCGGACATCATCGACGCGGAATATTAATATACGGCTACGAGTTTAAGACTGCGACTTCCGGAGCTACCGATAGTCGCGGGCCAACTGCTATGTCAATTGGCTTGGTGCCCAGTTTATAACTTGGATTTTGCGCTCTCTCTTTCTTCCGATTGACCCCTTCTGTTCGATTCTCTCGTCGTTTTTACAAACTTCCGTACGCAATCATTTATTTCGCTTGTATACGTTTATTCGTTCTTGTTTCTTTCTTCACTTGGCTTACTTTTAAATTGCACAATAGAGGAAAGAAATCAAATCTTACACGATTGAAATCACTTTTGTGCTATCGCAAAAATTATTTGTCACAATTGCAATGTAATTGTTACTTTCAATTTATGTATCAAATGCAATCACACACACTTTACAGGTAATTGAAAACAAAGAGAGAATTTAAAGCAACGAGGAAAATTAAGAAAAAAAAACTGTGATCTACACCTCAATGTGAAAAATCCCCTAATCGCGTAGTTTGCAATGTATATTTTTCCAACAATTACAGTCAATTATAAACAGCGCGCAACCTCGTTATTAGCGGAAGGAAACTAATGACGGAAGAAATTATAGCGGGAAACCATTTCACACGAAATCCCGGATAAACACGCCTCCCCGTGTTATGGACGATAAAGGCCGCGATACAAGGAACACGAGAGTAACTATTATGGCAATGGTTACGACAGTGGTTACGAGACCTAAAACAAGTCTTGAAAGTCACACAGGGGGAGGTAACGCCGTCAGGTTATTAACGCAATTCCCGTTGGTCAAGTACGTTTGTTGTAGTGCATTTGAATAACCGCGGTATTGATTTTCAATAAACGCGCAAAGTTCATCTCAATTAATCAGGCATGATTCGAACGAGAGTCTCTTGCGTTTTGTCGTACATATAAAATTATTACAATGTTTCTCTTTATTTCAATCTCTGAACGTGGTTTAACGTTTAAATTTTTTCGTCAACGGCTCGATATAAATTTTCTTCGCGTTAGAAATTGAGAGATTAATACACACACAATATCGAGATGTGTTAAATGCATATATAAAAGATGATCTTACCTAGAGGAACTGCCGATACTACTTATGCTGGCACCGTCGGCCGTTCTTCTTGGTTCTCTCGACACGTCGCAGTCCGTAATATCGCACTCCGAGGTGTCGGAGTCACTTAATCTCGAGGTGGTCGACGGTGGACTAAGATGACAGTCTATCATGTCATCGGAATCTTGGTAATGTCTGCAGAGTAGAAAGCAGCGCTGGCTCGTATTTGCCATTTCGTTGAAATACGGTTTCAAATGCGAATTTCATGTCTTAGATTTTTATTCAAGAACACAGACAAGACTATCAACCAACGACTTTCTCTTTCGGCATCTGTTTTCCCCCGGTATGTACGGTTTTGGGCGTTCAAAAGCGATAAGACATGTAACGCAAAAGCCTCTACCACAATTTAAGCAGAAACGAGATATAACATTGGGAACATTGTCAAACATTCCGCGAGAAATTCGTATCGATGCGAGGTATTTATTTGATCGCTTTTAGTATTGGCATCGGAACTACTAGCATTCGCGAGAGCGATTCATACCTCAAGTGCCGGTGTTCTCCGTGAGCAGTCAGGGAATGCCATTCTGGTTCCTCGTCTAAGGGACATACTGCCAATTCCAGGACAGCCTCGCCGAGAAAATCGTTCACCTCGTACCTCGCGTAGTCCCAGACCGTAATCTCGAGCGCTCTTTTCCGCAGCTCCGAACGTCTGACTTTCGTATAAACGAAAGTTTGATTCCACCTAGGATCGTTTGTGTTCGCCACGGTCTTCGTTCGGCGTTTCGATTTCTCGCTATAATAACACGTGAAGATCTTAACAGAGTTAAAGAAAAATTTCTCGGATAAAATCAAACAAACTGAGCTAAGGTCGAACAAAATCGAAACTTTTTTTTACGACGATTAACATTCGATGACTTTTTACACTCAGATGTATATTTTTATAATAGTCTTTAAATGTATTTACACGACAGATTGCGTTGCAGAAAATTTATATCATTTCTCGGAAATTCTTTTTCTCGCAATTCGCGATTCATCAATTTTATTCTTTTAAAATGTTATTATTAGATGTTGACCCACCTTTTGTCAGGAAGTAGAAAAACCTTGGCGTAAGGATTTCTTGGTTGGCCGTTGCTCTTCGGCGTGAGCCCCGCGGCGCAAATTATCGTGACGTTCAGCTGAAGTTGCATGGGATCGTAACCCAGCTTCACCTGAATGCTACCGCCCACGTTCGCATGTCCGGTCGGATGTCGGACGTCGGTCGAATGTCGACTGCGTCCTTGGGCGTACAGGTCCGGCGAGCCGGGCGACGTCACTAAAACCGAGGGTTTCTCACGCCTCGCGTCGTACAACTCTGCAAGTGATCGTGCAGTGTCGTCTAGGATATAACTCGATTCTCGTGTCTAGTGATCTTTTTTTCGAGCGATTCATGAAGAGAGGATGTTTGCGCACAGATTCGACGCGGAGAAAAAAATAATGAACAATGACGCGCAATT
>QVNV01008868.1:0-12276 GCA_014825455.1 Pseudomyrmex pallidus
TGCGCTGTTGTCGGATCACTGCTTTCTTATGCAGTTTATAGTGCGTGTATACACACACTATAAGCGCCACGATAACCCCCTTAAATGACTTATCAGGAAGTTGCCGTTTAAGACCGTAAGAGTAAAAAAACAAAAAAAAAAAAAAAAGAAAAAAAACAATCAGAGGAAAAATAGGAGGAAGTATAAATCAGTCCACTTTTGTAAGAATAGAAATCGTGTGTGAGCAAATTTGAGTTGATTTAAAAGTTCGATATTGGCAGCTCTACGATTATATTAAAATAGCAAGCACAAAAGACTATTTGCAAAACGAACAAAAATAAAAACATGAAGAAATAGACGACAAGCAAGGAATAAAGTAAAACCGTAGAATATGTTCTTTTATTTACAGAGTTTATTCTTTGCATAAAGTGTATATATCTACGTTTATATAGATCGAGTTTGTGAAAAATAAGTACTGGATGCGCACACACACACACACAATTCTCAACAAAATACATATCTATATTTACAGATTCTACAATAATAACGGACAAATTTGTTCGCAAAAAGAAAATACAAAATTTATTCTGCCAGAATTTGGCGATTTCAACGCTCGACAGAATAATCACTCTTTGACATATCTACACATAAATAAAAAAAACAAAATTGATTCAATGTTATTTAATCGTCATTTAATAAGTTTCATTTGATTTACATTTAATGCAATTGATTGATTTTTAAAACAATTAAGACATTTGGACAGATGCGAGCGAAAAATACAAGATGTCCATGTGTGTGTATTTAAATTTAAAACTGATACTCTGTAGTTAGACACAATTGATTATTTATCAAAAGCAATTCGAAAGCATTCGGTAATGAGTCTATCTCAATTCTTTAACACTCGGAGAACCACATCGATGACGAACATAACGAGCGCTCACGTTCGACAGACGTCCGGAACAGAGGACACGAATTGCAGGCATTCGCCACGCTTTCTCGAGCTGCGATTTGTCCGCCCAATTTGACGGTCTTTTCGGGAAAAATGGGAAAATCTCTCCTCTCGGCAACGAGTGTGGGAAATAGACCGCGTTATTCTTCCGCGGTTGACTCGGCGACACGCCCATGGTGCAAACGCGCTGCGCGGATTAAAACGTTCTTCCAATCTTACAGTTTAGGGATAACAAACGGTTTAGTGCCGTCGTAATAATTAGAGGAGATTATAGTTTAATTTGATTACGTTATATCCGTGTCGATCGAAAGATTTAATGAATAAATCGAGTACACACGCAGCACAATGAGTTCAAATATCGTTTTGATATCGGCTTTCCCGTTTGACTGATTGTTGTATGTCGTGCGAGAAAAAGTTTAAATTCGTTCTTTAAAATATCCAAAAAAACAATTTATTTTTGGAATATGGTGCATATTTTCTAAAACTGAAACGGCAGTTTCCGTCATTATATCGTTGATATTTTATGCAATTAATAAAATATATATACATATATATTGCTAAAAATATAAATTCTGAATTCTTTTCAAGCAATCATCTAATTTTATATGTATTTTATTTTATATTTTTACATATTTAAAAAGAATATATTTAAATCCGTGCATATACACCTCGCACAAAGTCAGATATACTTTTAAATTTTCTGCAAGCCAATTCAACAATTATCATGAATAAACAGGATATAGAAATGAAATCACATTGGACTATAACTTGGTTATTTTATAGGTAACTTTATAAAAATACTTGAAGTCATCATCATTAAAATTACAACACATACAAATTTGAATTCAAACATAAAGTCATGATAACGCGTCGAATCCAAAAATTCGTTCTCAGTCCCTTGCGACGACGTGGAGGACGCAACCGGGGCCGCAATCTCGCCTTCCGGAGCGCGACCGCGGCACGATTATTAGTTTTCCGTCTCTCCCGGAAGCCGTCGGTTCGTTCTCATCGACCGCAAAGGACGCGGTAACGTCGTACGTTCGTCGTACGTTACCACGCTCTATATAGGGGAAAGTTGCTCTTTCCGCGTCCTCCGGGTAGGCGTGGCGGCGTCGGGAGAGATGATTTATCCCTCGCGCGAGGCGCAGTAACTGCCGAGATCGCCGGCTAAACGACCACGCCGGTCCTTTTCGTATATTAACCGTAATGCACTCTGCCTCGCTATTGTGTACACTGTATACAACCCCCAAGATGTACCCCCTCTCCCCCCTACACCACTCCGTGCGCCCCTTTCGAACTCGCTTCAACCACCCTGTCGACCTTTCGTTTCTCCACGTCGTCTCTCATCTTCTCTCTACACCTTTTCTACTATCTTACAGAATGTTTTGTGTTATTTCTGCGGAAGATATTCATGAAGAAAGATCTTCGCTAATTGTAAGAGGGTGATTAACTAATTCCTACGTAGTTTCTTATTATTATTGCTTATTTGTGTATGATATATAGTTTTTTCTTTCTGAATTTATAGTTTGCTAGTACACTTGAAATCTAAGAATACGTAATAAATTTCCAAACAGAAAAAAAAATGTAAGAGAGGATAATCATAAATAATTTTTAAAAATGATCTTCTATCGTTGTTTTTCTCTCATTGATATCTTACTTTCTGTTACTTACCTGAAGAAGAAATCACCTGTCATCAATTATAGCGCATATTTCCATTCCGCTTGGAAAGTCACGGCTGTTCCGAGTCAAAAGAGGCCAAATCGAATTAGCCGGCTGACACATTGACGCGCTTTGCATCGTCCTGCAGTTGCCGGTCGAACCCGGCATATGGGGTCACGCCTACGAAGTTGAAGAAGAGGGCGAGGGGGCCCCTGTTCTCGGATCCCTTTCAGAGGCTCGGGGCCCGCACGCGCCGCAGCCTGCGAAAATGCGCAATCCACCGATTTGGGACGACAACGTGATCCCGTGGGAGCACCCGATGACGATGAGTCGATCCGGCTCGGCCCCTCGAGAACCGCGACTAAATTGTCAAAACAAGCCGATTGCAGCAACCCTCGATTAGCGATCTCGTTGATCGAGTCGAAAATCGGTGCGCGCGAACTACCGCCGGGAGCGTGTGAATACAAAATCAAAAGACTCCGCAAGGGATTCTTGAAAGCGCGAAATCTACTAATTTATGTTCCAATTTGGCAACGCTCGAAAAAAATCAACTATCTTTAAAATTAATTTTTAATTAACTGTCTTTAAAATTAATGTGTTTTTGAATTTGTTCTTATATATTGTTGTTACTCCTAACAAGACTAGTTATTCTCACTATATATTCCTCTATATCCAACCTTCCTTTGAGTTTAAATTTAATGCATTCTCTTTTTCCATTCTTATTGCAATAATACAGTTCGCGTAAACCTTTTTTTCTCATAAATATTTCCGTTAGCATAAAACAAGTGCGCAATGCACTTCTTGATAACTCTAGTTATCCTTTCAGATCACAGTCCTGATTGTGAACTTGCGGTATATGGGAAGACACAAACGATATTTTTTTCGGATTACAGTCGCACATTTTATTGCCGACACGATATTACAACGTATGCAATAGTCTATAGCCCGACATTTTTTTTTTTTTTATGTGCGCTTCCGCCTTGTTGTAGCGTTTTGCTGGTGTAATACAGCTGCGATGATCGCACGGACGATCGATACGCGATATCGCCGCCACGTAATAGTTGCGCGTCGGACTGAAACCCACCGCTTAACGTAAACTATCTACAAGTACGAGCTACACCGTATTTATGCGGAGTTACTGTCTAGTGCTGGTGCGTACGTATATTTACAGTCTTCTAGAGGACTTACTATTTACAATGAGCGCTGCAAAAACTTCGAGAAGTCGAATCGAACGCTCGGACCACGAGCTTCATCCCGAGGCAAGTGTTTTACGTATTGAGAGAATAAATTATTACTTTCTATATCATCGATTTCTTCGTGTTTCTGTATCGAAATATTTAAAAATCGGCGGTGACATTTGCGATTCAAATAAATTAGTAAATTGCCAAAAGCAAGTAGTGCACAATCTGATATTAACAACGAGCCATATAATTTCTTTAGTGCTTCTCCGACAAACCCAAGTGATCGATTCGACTTTAATCTACCTCTATTTCTTCCTTTCGCGTCCCGCAATGCCAGGCATCCAAGTTCATCATCCATGACATACACTACCTCCCGGACGATCCGAGACCGGCTCGATGCGCTGGCACAGCAAACGCTCTCAAACCACTCCCGACCCCGATTTCCACCCCCATTCCGGCGCCCAGAGGCGGTTGCACCTGACTGGTCAGATTTACAGACGAGTTCACTAGTCCTAGAGTATCACCCAACACTGAAGACGTCGAACCCGAAGAGCCACCCTCACTCGAAGGCTGCGTCGGTCTTGAGCGCGGCGCTCTCGCGCACTTCTCCAGGTGATGATGGTGAGAACGGACCGCCAAACGACTCACGTGTACCGGTATAGGTACCACAATCCTGGTACCGGATGTATGTTGGCCCGTTGCACCGTTGTGACGACCAGTAGCGCCGGTGGGTGCCATAGCCGCTCCCGTCGAACCGACGCCTACGCTGCCTCCGCTCAGCCCGGCTTTCACCCTTTTCCACTTGGCGCGCCGATTCTGAAACCAGATCTTCACCTGCGCCAAAGGTGAATATGTCGAGGTAAAGATATGAAATTTAAAACGTTCTAATAATTTATAAATTTTATTTTTCTATTAGAAAGAAGAACTTTAAACAACATTTAAATTTAAATTAGAAAATATAATTTAATTTCTTTTGGTTTAGCTCTTTGTTTGTGTCTGTGCTGACCTGCACTTCGGAAAGTTTCAACGCGTGCGCTATGTGCGAGCGTTCCGTCAGGCTCAGGTACTTCTTTGCGTGAAACTCGCGTTCCAGCTCCAGCAGCTGCTCCGAAGTAAAGGCGGTTCGTCGCCGCCGAGCCTTGTTACCGCTAGCATTGGACGCTGACGAACTCTGTCCATTTTCTAAGGACCCACTCGGACTCGTGGCGACACTGCCCGCGCCACTGACGACACCGTCCGAGACATCGTGGCCCTCGCCAGAACCCGCGGCCCCGCCACCCTCTTCGTCGCTCTCGGCTGATGCGCGACCGTTTTCGGATCCTGGAACGTATGCACGAAATCGTAAAGCACTTGTCAAGTAAAATATTTCCTTTATTTAAAAGCACGAAATATATTTTAAGCGCAAATATGTATATCTATAAATAAAAAATAGAGATAAATAAATCTCTCAAAAATAGATATATCTTAAAAGTTTTCTAATCGACATGTTATTTAACCTGACGTATTGAAAGTTACATTAAATACGTTCGGATCAGTACAAAAAGAATAATCGAACAAAAGAATATATAAAACCTATTGTAGATTGAAAAAATACCATCTATTCCTGGTAGATGCAAGAAGTTTAACGTCTAGAATGAACTCTCACGACATTAAGTCATCAACGGAGTTTATCGCTATCGAGAAGTAACATCGCCGCGGTATGTATAGCCCGGTCGGCTATTTAATATGCGGAGCAGATTGGTCGTTTCCTTCATAAAAGTTGCCCTCTTCGATCGTCGGCGACGTTTTCCCGTAATTTCCCGTGTACAATGTTTTTTTTTCTTTTTTCATTCGCGAAACAGCTGGGCAGCAGCGACATGCAATATGTACCGAGATACAAAACAAAGTTACCGCGGAGTTTGATGACTCCGTCGGGTCTCATCATTTATTGAAAATTATTCCTACTGCGCGGTTATATATCTCTGGGTTGAATAGCTCGCGTTCGGTTGATCGACGTTCCGACGATCGACTAGATGGAAACGGAAATTCGCGTCAACGAATGTCCGCCTGGAAATTATTCGACTAAAGCTAACTTTACTATTGTCGATAATTAGAAGAGTTTTATATAAAGACAAAAGTATATATACAGCTGTATATATACTCCTTGTAGATTTAGAAATATTCAAGAAATACTCAATAGATATGGCGCGAAAAAATTATCTGTTATATTGATTAGTTGTTGAAATAATAATCGATATATCAACAGACGGCGTCTGTGTAAAATGTTGATTTAAAAACATATCGTAACACTGTAAAGTCGCGTCCTATTTCCAACTCGGATAAATTAAATAGTAAATTTTCACGTACACATGCAATGCGCAATATATTTACAAGATACCGGAAGCGTTAATACATAATATTTGTGATATCATCACACCCCAAACCAGCACCCGAAAAGTTTAATTCGATTAAATTATATGTTCGATTTCTTCCTCCGTCAATATTGCGCGCACTTACCGCGCTTGAGCCAATGATTTCTGCTTAAAAAGCCAATAATTCTTTCTCAGTTTACGAGTGAACTTTCAATCTTATATATTCATCTAATGTCACTTCGCACACGTTTTTGTTTTACATTTGCCTTAGACGTACAAGTCAAATCCTAGGTTTCTCTCTGTGAATTTTCAAGCTTTCTCAGAGCGCGACATGGTTGGTTCGCATGATCAAGAAACCGGTCGTTACTACTCGCGGGCATTATTTCCTGCTAAAGTTCGTTGTCAACGGTCAACGCGGCTATGGTCACAGCCTGACTTATTCATCGTTCGCAATTCGCGTCTTTCTTATCCCGAAGTTAGCGAACTGATCGCGCACTTATAGTTGCGAGCGCGAGCGCAACTTTCCGCCGGCGCGGTTTGATGCACTCTCCGAGTCGTTGACTTATTCAAGGGGTTTCGATTACGATGAAGCGATACGCTTCCGCGACTGTGCACGGGCGTTGTCCCCGGCTTCTCGTCTTTACACTTCAAATCGAACGCGCGAATCGATGCGCGCGAGAACGACGTCGTTATATGGTCGATTAGCGCGGGTCTTGGCGCAAGAGCGGGAGATTGTCTTGAACCGTTTTTTCTTTTACCATTGAATAGAGTTATTCGAGAAGTTATAACCCGACGTTATACCCCATTATTTGTGCAGTTATTATTTAGGTTAGAAAAAGCTATAACCCGAAACTTCAACATGACAATTGGAACCGATCGTTTGTGCTGCACGCTGGAAAGTGGCAATTTAACTATTGCAGTCTGAGAGTAGGTAAAAACGACGCGAAGTCATTGAATCGAACAATTATTGAGTTATTGAAAAACTGTTTTGGCGATCCGAGATTGTTTTGCTAAAAATATCGTATGTAAAAAAACTTTTACGCAGAAGATATTGTTTTACTTGCTAAATAAAACCAAACTAATCTAATAATATAACAATAACGATGAAATGTATTATTATTAACAACGATGAATATATATTATTAGATTAGAACGGGTTTGTGATATCTATTAGAAAACGAGATGAGATCAAATTGTTCATTCCCTATCGATCAGGTCGCAAATTTATCCGCCAATTATAAGAACACGCAACAGATTAATTAGGTCGCGGCATCCTTATCGATTGCCTAAGAAAAGCCGTAGATATCTATACATCCAACGTAATATTAAAACATCATCGATTCGTCATATATATATATATATATATATGTATACACATATATACATATATAATTGCCGAGAATACTCTAGAGCTCGTGTCTTATTTAATCGCCAACAAATGGCAATTATCGAAACCTAATAATTATGAAACAGCCGGAAATGAAGCCACTTAAAAATCCCGATTGCCAATTCATCCCGATCGCGCATTTTTATTTGTCCGTCGATTAAAATTGATTTAATTCTGTTTATGTTTCCATTTCATCAGCTGTTATGCTCGAATTGCTATTTCTCTTATTATAAAGAGACAATAATCTATATATAACTTTATATTTTACAAGAATGATGTTTCACTTTTCTATTTTACAAATCTCGAACACGTGCAAAATATTTTTAAATATTTTGCGATCAATATCAAAACTTTTCAATTTATTTACAAACGTTAGACACAGCAGCGAAATTAAACGAATTATTTGGCGGAACTGCAACATCTCTCGCATAGAAAATCGCGCGATCGATCGGCAGAATCGTGCCAATCTCGGTATCGTCGTTACCAAGAGGCATCCTTCCTTTTTTTTTTTTTTTGCGACAAGTGCGGCACGGTCCTTCACGGAGCAAGATGCGATCCTCCCATATCGTGTCGGACGCGCGGCAGACTATCCGCAATGAATAACGAAAATTCAGCGATCGGGGAAACTGCGGAAAAAGCGAAAAAAAAAAAAGTCTCGGGGTCGAGTGCCCTCGTTGGATCACAAGTACCCGAGTGACATGGAACGATTTATATGCATCTGTGTCCTTCGAAGACTGGAATGACTCTTGATTGTAATATCGTAGATGCTATTTTCAGGGGAAACAGTCGGCATCGCGATTGCAATATATGTAGATGGTAAAGAACTAACGCAAAAGAATGCAGCAAATTTAGAGCATTATTTTATAAATGTACATCGAGTGTGTACATATCGCGAATACTTTTAATTATATTCTCCTTGTATTTCTCCTTGTCTTTCTTTGCTATTTTTACAACTTAGGAAATTATCCACCTGTCTTATGGCCACGCTAGACGATATGTGCCCGGCTCATCAAGCGTTAAAGAAGGCGAGATCCGCGACCTCGTTTGGGAATATAATTTGCTCGATCGCGCGATTCGATATGTATAGATAGCGCGCGTCGCGTATATGACTCCATGAGTGTATTTTTGGGTACACGACATGAAATTTCAATTGAGCTTATTAACGGTCGCTCTGCCAGTTTGTGCCGCACGTTGCCGGGCATCGCGACGATCGATATAGCGGAATGCTAGCTCATTGCTGCAACTCTTTCTTCTTCTATTGACACGAAACATTAGTTTGCATTCTTAAGATTATAACAAAAAAAATCAAGACATCAAATAAAGCTTCTATGTACTTAAAAGTCAAAAAAAGATATTCGTGCAAAATAATATAATTCGTATTGTACAAAATTGGAAACACATAAGATAATTGTGTTTCAGATAAATACTTCAAGTGCTTGCAGTGACATAAAAAAAAGCAACAAAAATTTAAAACGTAACAAATTTCGAACAATAACAAAAAAGTTTGTTGAAGACTTTGATAGTAGAATAATAAAGTTGAAGAACGTTCGATTAATTACGTAACGCTTTATCGATCATCTTTTCTTATACCCTACTTTTATGTAATTAATAACGCAGCTAATTGCTGAATCGTCGTCGAGCAAATCGTCGCGGCGGTTATAGCTCAGGTTATACCGGTTGTATCGTTAATTCTGCAGCACACAGGCATTATAAATATAACATAAAACGAAGAACGACGTCGCGATGGTGCGGCGGCAGAATTGACGGCTTCCATTCACGACGACGCGACAGCCACTTTGTTACACATTACTGGTTTCGAAGCCGGTTTCTCATATAATCGCCTTCATCTCGGTCGTCGTCCCGATGGTTATGAATGACGAATGACGCGGGTCTAAAAGAACCTTTCGTCTCACATGCCAAATCGAAATATGATTCTTCCGTTCGTCCGATACGCTAATCGGCTTCCCGTCGCGGAATCGTCGAGCGCAATTAAAATTCAAGTGGCATTCGATGATTATCCTGCCCGCGTGCTTATTCAACGTCGTCAAATTAGATTCGAGCACGACGCGGAAACAAACAATTACAATAATTATTTCGCAATTAGTTCGCGATATATTTCTGCCGTGGAAAATTAATATAAAAGATCGTTTCCAAAATATGTTTTATACGAAGTTCTCTTGGAAAATTGAAATAAATGAGCGAATGCCCGAGTTATCTTATATAAATCTATAAAAATACAGTGAATCGGCGAGTTGTGCTGCTCACTTCATAACGTTATCATTTGCGAAACGAGATAATTATTGGAATAGCGAAAAAAACCGACTCCTCGAATCTTGATTAAAAAATAATATCTCTTGCGAGTAGCTCGCAACTAGATACGGCAGCAATTTTTTTATTTCGTTTTCTATAAATGTCACTTAGTTTCATATGACACGGTTTAATTCGAAAAGAATTGCTAGACCCATTGGCAAACTTATTCTTCGTGACGAACAAGGCAAAATCGGAGTTTTGTGAACGATATCATTCTTGATTTCTCCGGAGCGACGGCGAAAACGAATCATTCCGCGTCGCCGTGAATGAAACACTGAATTTTGCATAGCCCAGCTAAAAAGTTCGCTCATCTCTTGCGCATCCCCGATTCATGCACCTGGCGTTCGGTATTCGCGTGCGATGAAAACGTCATTAACACACTTTCCGCCGTAACCCATCTGGGCCAGTGGTTAATAATTTGGCTCGTTGAATATCGAGAAACTCGCTCTCATTTCGAAGCACTCATCGTTAATCCACTTTACGATATATCTATATACAATACTCACCAGTTTATTATTTTTACTTATAAGTATTGGAGAAGAAAATCATACATTTATGGATAGTCTGAGAATTAAGTTTAAATTGAAGCTTATAATTATATGTTTAACGTCTAATATGTTTAAACTATAATTTTACTTAAATATCTCGTGTATTGAATTATGCGTCCAATATTCATGCAAGGGAGTTAACATGTCATAAAGGAAAATTTACTGTGAAAATGTTTGAAAAAGATATATTATAGTTGTGTATTTAAATTGTACATTTATAAAAGGTTACTTATATTTCTGTAAATGTGGATTTCAATTTGCAACACTCCGTTGCAGAGATACAATGATAATTGCAATCAAAAAGTTGGAAAGTCCTAGACATTGCAAGAGGATTTTTAACACCTCGTCATTGGATAATAGCTCGAACAATCGATAAGATCTTCTTAGCTACGCCGTTGTGTATTTATGACGCATCGTCTCGATCGACGAATGCATTAAAATAACTGCTCGTTCGTAGACTGTATAAAAATTCATCGCTGATCGAGAATAAAATCGATTCCATGCGGAAATAGCATGCGCAATGCATACTTGACCGCGCTAAACAACGTGTTCTTTCTGTCATTCAATTTCTTGACGTGTCAATCCAATCTGTCGATTGTTAATTACTTTACACGCGAATTAAGTGTGATATTCTTTTCTCTCTTTAATCACATATTGAAAATAATAATTCTAACGAGATATTCATAATTCATTCTAAATTATATATAAATTCACGAGAACATTACATAAAATATGTATTTTCTCATCTTCTCATTACTTGAATCTACTCTTCAAGTTTAGCATCTCGATTTCGGGACTCAAAGTCGGCGATTTTATTTGGAAACTCTACATCTTCTTGATTCTACATATTTCCTCGATTCCTCTCAACAGGATCGGGATCTATACGTTTCGCGCATTGCGGGAACGCAATGCTCGCACGTAGGTGGATCGCGACGAATTCGTGGAACGTCGCGATCGCGCCTTGACGATCGACGCACCGGTTCGGCACGGTGCGTCATAAATGACCGATGACAGGTTCCTCGAAGCCATTTCGTCTCGCATACGAAATCGCCGCCAGTCGGCGGTACATCAATAAAAAGTGTGTCCGGCCACGAATAAATGCGCGCGCGCCTCTGTGTACACCATCGGAATTGTCCCCGCGGAAATACGTGATCGACGTGAAAATCTACGAAGGAAATATATTTCTCGTGTTGTTTAAACGTTATTTTTCCTTCTGAAATAATTTTGAAGGACGTTTGGTTTTACTAAATATTTTAGCGTTGTCTTTTTATTCTCATTTTCAAACTCGTCTCTGAAGAGATTGTGCGTAACGTGAATATTAATATTGTTTTCTTTCACGCGCATTGGAAATAACATACATATTCTGATTGTAATATTGAAGATTTGCGCACACTTGTATTATACATGTGACAAGATCGGGCTACGGGAGCACGATAATTTATGCACGCTACCGTATATCTCGATCCTTTGCGGCCGATCTGGTGACTGCGATCGTGACCGGAGAAGAAACGCCACCAGAATTCGTAATACGGCGGCAGCCGGACTTGCCAATTTCTTCTTTTTTTTCGCGATTATATCTCTAAATTTTTCTTTAGATATCATCCTTTCGTCAACAATTTATTTCTGCATAATTTAATACCAATATTTGATTATACGTATAAAGATTGAATCACAATTCAATAGTCTCGTTTTGAGATATTAAGTAAAATTATGTCAGAATGAAGATATTGCCTTGAACGAAGTAAAATCATGTCTGGTGAATTAACGGAAATTGGAAATTACGAGGAGAAACAGAATTAAAAATTTATTCGGTATTGTTCGATCAGCTTCGATGTTCTTTAAATTGTCGTATAAAACAGTTTGAGTGAAAGGTGAACTTTCGTATATATGAATATATAGCTATATATAATTG
>QVNV01008869.1:0-15879 GCA_014825455.1 Pseudomyrmex pallidus
AATAAAATCTATTCCACTCATAAAGAGAAATTGTTTTAGAAAGAGTTTTTAAGCCATTGTGTTATATACTTTGATTTGACTTTGGAAATTATTAAACTTCTTTACAGGAAGTACTGTTCTTCCCTTTGATGAAGCCGGATGACCCAAATAAGAACAAAGAAGATGATAAAACAAGCGAAAATGGAGAAAAATAGAACAGACAATAATTAAAGAAATAAGCTGAAGCTATAATAATTATTTCAAACTTCAATTTTTTTGTTTGGTAACTAAACTTTTGATATTTCCTATTTGATGAAAAGTGGAAATTATTTATATATATTTAAATAGACAAATTTAGTTAGAACATAAAAATATTGAATAAAACTAATCATCTTCTTTTGCATATTTATTTGATACCCGATTACGACACATCCATTACAATGAAATATATTATTGTTCACAAAATTTCAAGAAAATATCATCATGTTGTGTATATTTTACTTAATTTTTTGTTATTTATTTATCTCCCCATCTGCTCTTTATATCATTATATAGCACATAATATATATTATATCAAGATATACAATTCAAGAGTACATTATTCGAAACTCACTGCAGATATCATTTGCTTTGATCAATAATCTACAGCATTGAGTTTACATGTAACTTGTTTTATGAATTGCAATTTTGGAAGATATAAATTTTCATTACGGAAACTATATATATAAAAAAAAGGCTAATATGATTTCTGTTCTGATGGATTTTATATTCAGGAAGGATGTGACAGTCACTACGGTAAACACGAGCAATATGTATGTAGTAATAGAGAATAATATGTATGTAATGTGTGTGTATATTTTTCAGAACAAGCTAAAGAACACTGACTTTTAATAAGTACTTGCATATTTGCTGGCAGCATATGTATATTGTCCGATATTCACTTACAGAATCATGTTTTATAGCTTGGTTTTAATTACTATATGTAATAACACAACAGCTCTGAGAAAGCTTACATCTAATTTGTCGCAATATTAATTTGTCCATAATTGCATTGTATGTTTTGTTTAATTTATTTAAACAGCCTTAAAATTTCATCGCATGTTTAGTGCAAAATGTAACTGAAATCTATTTGTTTAATAATAGGAAGATCTCACACACAATTATAAATGTTAATATATCACAAGAGATGCAGGCATCTACTCTATTTCTAATATTAAGTGCGCTGTTATCTCTGCCATTGAATCCCATATGTTCCACAAGCATATGTTTTACACTGTAAACGAAGTTTTATAATCACATATTTAATACTAAATATGCGATGAAAATGTGATCTATCGAATGTACTATTTTAGAATTTAAGAATTACATTAGCAGTCAAAGTTTTTTTATATACATGGATCAAAATTTTAATGCTTAAATTTATCAAGATGTTTCTATTGACAGAGTATATTGATATGTATTCTGCATTTAACTACTTGTCAATAAGAGAAATTCTAAAGAGTGTGCGTCACTATTAATAGATTAATCTTTTAATCCTATAAATAATAATCATATTTATGGATCAAAGTATTTCTTGCTTTTTTTCTCTCTTTTAAAACACATGGTCTTTTAATTTTAAAAACTTAGAGGGATTTCTATTTTATATACTTATCCTTTAATAATTATTGTATACATTTAAAGAATTTCTCTTACAAACATTAATGATCATCACAATAATTGTAAAGATTAGAAATATAAAATCTCATTGGAAGATTGAAAATATTTTACTGGCAGCTTTTTAGAGAATACTTCTGTATGTCAATATTTTATACCTTCTGGAAATTTATCAATTTTTTTCATATGGAAAAATAATCTAAATATGTGTTTTGGAAGTTGTGTGAAACACATGAACAATTCAATGATAAAATACGAAGACACGTTTGCAACATAAAACAAAATCAAAGTCTAAAAGAAGACTTTTATCAACTTTCCTCATTCTGAACACATTTTGTAACAGAATTATAATGAGCACCCAACTCATACATATGACGATGATAAGTAATTGTTATTTTTTTACCATTTTTATATTCATCCCCAAAAATTTGTGGAGATCCTGTAGCTTGTATGACCTCAATTTGACATTTTAATATACGTGACAATGCCTGTAACTGTAAAAACAATTTAGAAAAAATATGTACCTTTCAAATAGTTAATATTTTAGAGAAAAAAAAAGAGTTTATGGAATATGCCGTATCTTTACCTCAACATCACCACCCCAAGCACTGGTTTCAGCTATATCATTGCAGTATTGTTCACATTCTTCAGGTGTTAAGAGAGTTTTAGATATAGGATTACAGAGAAATGATGAAAAGTAATTCATGTTTTTTCTCAAATAATCAGCAGTCTTTGTTCTAAGATCATGTAAGCTAAGAGGTGTCTCTCCAATTATTTTAAGTTGGTGAGCAACAGCATTGTATAAGCTACAAATAAAATCAGATTTTTGTAGATTTAGAGACAAACAATTTTAAATTATATATCTACGTTATCATACTACAGCACAGTAATTTTAGCAATAAATCTGTTAGCAATAAAAAAAGATATTTACATGCACAATCTACTAAAAAAAATAATAATAAAATCTATATACCAATGACCATCACTAGGAATTTCATAAATTATTAAGTCGCGATCTGACAGAATCTTCTTTATAGCTTCAATCTCAACATTTCTCCTTCCAAAAACATTAAGTGCTTCTTGTTCAATAATCCTTTGATTACGTTCCTTCTCTTCATTTGCTTTCTTCTCCCTTCTCTTCTGTGCTTTAGATATCCTATATGTAGGTTGTTCTGTGCAATTGTTGTCCTTATTGATTTCTTCAATTATTTGTACAGGCTCTGTTTGTTGTTTGCTTGTCAGAGTAATATGAGCCAATTTCCATGTGTTCAATTCTTCTGCTTGCTGTTTTTCTAAACTTTCTTCTAGACGTCCTATCTCTTCAGAAATCTCTTTCTTTTTCTTCTTATCGCCTTTGCAAATTGACTTCTTTAATATTTGTATTTGGGCTGTGAATAAAAACAAAATTCTTACTTACTAGTGCAACTTTTCTTACTATTATTATGTAAGAATTGTAACCTCGTCACAAGTGATCAAATCTTTAAAACCTTATTGAATTAGATTATTATTGATTTCTCTTAATAACAAAAATAAAGACTTTTTGATTATTAATTACCTTGCAGTTCTTTTCGTTCTTTTTTGTGCTTTTTTAATAAATCTTCTTCTGTCAATGTTACATCTGCCATATTCATTTGAATATAATCTTTATAATTTATTGTAAAACTATTCTATAGATTCTATATTGACTTTTGCATGTGAAATCATATAGAATTACATCAAACTGCACAGTGCATAAACGAAACACCATAACAATATGACAACTGATGACAACTACACCTCTGAACCGTAGGAGGATGACTCAATGAATGACTCTCTCTGCTGGCAGCTGGCAGCCAATGGCTGTGGTCTTTCGGTAGAGAAGATGCGCGAAACAGGACGAGTTTTCGCCCGCTACAGGTATGTACCTTCTCTCTTTGAACAGAATGTAAAAAACCAGTTTTATATGTCTATGATTGCAATGCAGCCAGTTGTCGCAAAAGAAGACCCGGGAACGTCTCTATTTATTTAAAAAAACAACTACCATTGCAACGACGCATGCAAAGCGGAAAAACGTTGCTGGCGTCTTTTTCACGTTTTAAAAAGTAACAGAGAGAGTCTTATCATAATGTTAAGATATTACATGATACATATCCATACACATACTCATATTTATTTATTACATATTCCTGTTTTTGTATCAATTTATATTATATATATATGTATATTATATATTTACACACACGCATACAATTTTATTTAACACTTTGTCTTAGAAATTGTTACAACGAAATTATTATATATATATATGACAGAGAGAGAGAAAGTAAATAGAAGAAAGATACATTTAAACCACAATGATTTATCATTTATTATAATATTCAATGGAGAGAAGGAAATAGAATATAAGGTTTGTGTGTTCGCTAAGCGTTATCTTCCTTATCTCTCTTATCTAGGAAAAGAAACGAGTATCTCGCCGCAGTAGGTTCGATTTAACGAAACCGGTCGAACCAGTAGTGAACCATTATTATTATATATACATATTTATATATATAAAACAATTGTTTACACACTAGAGCGGTAGCGCGTAATACAAAACAATTGATTTCCAGTTAATGTTTATTACAATACGTCTTCCTTTACGTTACGCTAACAAAAATATAACTCTCGTCAGTACACTGATCGTTCATTTATATATATGTATATATATACATACATATATATATATAAGTAAAATATTTCTGTTATACCTATATGCGCCTATAATGCGCTCGTAACCAGAGGTGCCGCCCATGACTGAAGGTACCACCGTTGTTGTCGCTTATCTACTACAATGTTCGCCAAATCATACTGTACTCGGATTTTCTGTGCTAATGATATAAACTGTTTCGAAAAAAAATCAAGAACAGCTGAATTGAATAAAAGATTAGATAAGATTTTCTTTCCAATATCTGCAGCACCTTGCAAGAAAACATATACGCACATATTATATGCACATATTCATATTCATTTATATTCTCAAATTCGCAACTTGTAACAATATATATATGTGTGTGTATATATATATTTTTCTCATTATATATTTAAAGTTTTAGACGTTTGTATATATATATATATAGAACTATTCTCGTGCCATAATTACAACAATATACAAACAGTCAGTATTACTGATGATATCAACTTGCGTAATGCAAGCACCACAGCTAATATAGCAATTTGAGCAATACGTAATGCTTTCTCTTTCGTGTCAGGATCGGGAGATTAACATGGCAAATTTAGCAAATAGATTATCTAGAGAGACACATAGTGGCAACAAATTAATCTCCGTCTCCTTCGTCGTGCTTGATTCGATTTTACAGAGTGTCCCGACAGCGATAGAGATTGGATAGCAAGGCGGACTTATATATATGTATATTTATCGCTTTTTATTATTTTTATATGTGTATTTGTGTATGTGTGTGTGTGTGTGTTTCCTCTCTAACGATAATAATAAATATAAATGTATAAAAATATGATATTTGCCCCTTCTGTTGTAAATACGTTCTAAATATGATTGTAAATTAAAACAACGTGCTTCAAAAGATTCTCGCAATTTAAAAACAAAATATTATAATTTGCAATTTTACAACCAAAACGTTTAAAAACCTACAAGATCGTTGATACAAATTTCTCTGAGTGAATTGTATTTATGTTGTATAAAATTTTTTAGGACACCGTGTACTTCGAATCATGCTTATAGAAAAATTTTATCACTTTTTTAGCGTTGATTGTGACAGATTTAAGCGTAATAAAACACCGTTGATTATGTCTCTTCTATTCCCTTTAAGTCGGTAATACGATTCGGAGTTGAGACGAATCATATATGTTTTTTTTCTTTGTTTTTGCGGGATGTTGTTGCAAAATTCGCAAACTTTTCAACTCTTGAAAGTGGCAATTTGCGTTGAATCGGAAAAATAAAATTTTCTATATTACCGTTCTTATCATTATCACGTCATTTCATCTCCGACTCACACACTTGTCTCTTTTCGCACTTTCATCGACGAAGCATCCTACTAGCAGTTCTAGTCATTTAAATATGATCTTACCCCTCTCACTAACATTATCCACAAACAACATAATTATTTACACAGCGTCTACCGTATTTACATCACCTATACTCTATAGCTTTACGTTACTATGTAATAAGAGGGAAGTAACTTTGTTTTTGTACCGCTTGTCGTCTATATGTTACCGATGCTTCGTCTTGTAATCGTGACACACACGAGCGTGACACGCTTATTCCGTAATTTTTCACAGTCGAGCGCGCGGATACTTCTAGATATACGCGTTATTTTTGTTTTTTTTTCAGAAACATTTTTCAAATACCATCCCATTATATATACAAAGAAAAATGTAAAAACACACGTTTATATATAATATATATACATCTTTGTTCGGAGATTAATAATCTAAAGTAATTGTCTTCTCACTTTCTCTCTAAAGTAACGTTACTCCATTCATGTTTCATAAATTATTATTAATACTGTCATTTATTTTGTTTCAGTACAAATATTTTGCTTTTTTGTCAGTCAATGTAATAAAATACCGAGCGTTTCTTTGATCTGAAAGAGTGTGTTCGCAGATAAAAAATAATATATGTATGTATCATTATCACGATAATGTTAAAATCTTTCTGGAACGAATAAAAAATCGCGTGATTGTGTGTAACAAGTACGTTGAAACTAGATTGTACGCGACAATTATGTATCATCTGCAAAATACTTGTTTTGCAAATACCGTTTTTCTTAATTCTCCTTACTTCCCACCCTGTGTCTTTTTCTTACCACCGATATGCTTATCTCACGTGAAAAAGTAGCGCTGAAAGAACTTGTAGCGCAGACCTTGCAGAGCATTACGTATTACATCTGTCTATAAACATTTGGCAATGAGTAGAGTACTAACAGATCTTACACTAATTAATTATTTCTAAGCGTCACAGATAACATTACTTCTCCTTATTTAATAACAGGGAGGCTCAGGTAACAGTTTTTTTTTTTTTTTTTTTTTTTTTTTTTCCGCTAAACAAAATTTTCTATTAAATGTCATAATTTCTATCTTTGCACATTGCTCACACAAGTGACAGTAGACATCCAGACTAAATGAGAAAAAAGAGATATTTAAAAACCTTTGCTTCTAACGTAAGCACATACAATGAGATTACTCTGGTAAATCGCGATATAAAAATGACGGAAAAATAACTACAAGAAAATACATAGAACTAATATATATGGAAGTGGTATACATGAAAGTATATATATGAATTATTCATATTGGAATAATACGTATAACAGGAGTTGTACAAATGTCTCACGGAATTAAAGATCTAAAAAAAATGCAGGATTTGTAGACTCAAGAATCTATAATTATACGTATAAAATCTCATACGTATCTAAAACCTTGAATAAAGAGAACTTTTTAAATTAAACAGATCTTAAGATTAAAGAGATCTAATATATTATTAGATAAAATGACTAAATTTCAAAAAGAAGAAACATTTTTTTAGGAACAAAACTATCGTTTTGTGTGAAATCAAGAATGTTCAATAACAAGAAAGAGAAAGACTTTTACAATACAAGAAATGAGACAGCAAACATTCATGTCATTAAAAATCTATCATAACAAATAGAATGTCAAGTACATTAGATACGAATTCATGAAATTCTTATACCATGTGTGTGAAAAACTCTACAAGATTATTATGAAATATAATTATTCTACGAAAAAGAGAGAGAAAGGAATTGTTTTATTATCAAATATACAAAATCAAAACTCATGATTGTGTTCTCTGTTTCGCGAGCTACCGTCGAGACTCGAAGAACGAGCGGCAGCGTGCAAATCGTCAGAGTTTCTCAGTTCTTGCTGATTGTTGAACGTTGCTTGATGCGGATGTGACGGAAGGGCCCACACTCGTGGACCGTTCCAACAGGAAAGATGTCTTGCCTAGAGGTGGCTGAGAAATCGCACGCTTTGCCGCCCTAAAAGAGCTGTCAATCAATGCAATTGTTAATAAATATTCACAAACTTTCTTCTCGAGATAACGTCGGCATGCTTGCATTTTTTCAAAAAGAAATCAATTTTTTCGAGACAAGTGTTTTCAACCGTTAAAAAGAAGAAAATATTCTCTCATCGCCAACTCATTGTAATAATAATTGCTATTATTACAATTTTCAGTAGGAAAAAAAAAAGATTTAAACGTCGCATTTCCAAAGTTATCTCGATGAATGTTTAGTTTTTATCGTTAGAGCGCATTCGGTAACATATTGTTATTCGGGCCAGCAAGAATGATAATACATAAAATGCAATTGTTATAGATGAATGTTATAATACATATTGAAAATTGTAGATGTTGCATTCTTGGAACTATCCGTCTAATTAATATCTATCGATTGTACGACAGAAACGAATTGCAAATAAATTGTTATCGAAATTCTCTGATGCCGTCAATGTGGTCGAAATTAGGGTGTATAAAATACAGATTAGAAAACAACATAGTGATTAGAAAAAGAAACATAACAATTTCATAAATTCGATTGTCATGTTCCTAAACAAACAAATGACTAAATTTTAAATCAACACGATGTAGAATTATTAAATGAGAATATCTCCCAGAGATAAAAACAATGCAATTAGCTTCTGTGTGTTGTGCAAAGTGTGCAATAAGCAGCAGTGATATATCTTTCTTATTCGCTTATCGTGTTCGAAGCACAATAATGCATTTGCTCCTCTTCTATCACACTTAGGCTGAAAACAATAATTTCAATGTTGCATTTGTCAATGCATATTATTTCGTTTGTAATGAGAGTGTTGCTGTGGCAAATGTACATTTTGTTTCTCGAAATTCTATGTACAAACAATGTAAACAGACGTTTACAGGATATACTGCAATGTATGTATAATGATGTACTACAATGTATAAATCAAAGCCGAATTCACTGAGAAAAACTTACACTCTTTTTTTATACACAATTTATATGTGAAATATTTAAACTGACTAAAAGCTTTTTGATTCTTTATATTTAAAATCACGAATGTATTTAAAATATATCTTGAGCTTTTTGAGATTTAAAGTCGTTTAAATTATTTTTCAAAGAGAACGTTTCAGAGAAAACGCAAATTCAATAAAGCTATTACTACGTGCTTTTTTCAACTCATTTCAAATGTATATCCTGTATAGAAAACACAGTGTGCCTCGCATATATTGAAATTTAACTCGCTTACGAAGCGAAGTATACATAGACCGCCATTGAAAGCAGAATGAATGAAAAACAGCACAGAGGGGAAAAGCGGTGTTTTACATTGTACTGCTGGAAAGCATGACATAACATCTCTCTGTGAAGCATTAATGAATAATGAACCAGATAGACAGACGGAAGACACTTGTCCGCTCTGCAGATGACAGCAAGACAATTATTTAAATCTGTTGTCCTTGGATGACGAGGGATGAAAGGCACATACGATTAAACGAAGACAATCCCTGAATAGTTAGAATGTTAATAAAACTCCATGAATGTTTACAGATTTTTTGCAACGTTTTAACTAATAAAAAATCGCGTCGGACATAATGTCAGGGGTTTACAGGATTAATATCTAAAACAATTAGTATCTAAAAAAAAACGTTTACAAGATTAGAATTAAAGTTAGATGTTAATTTTTCTGTTTCTATGATAAATAACATATAAACCTGTTTGTGATCACATGTGTGCGTAGCACAGGATATCAGCATCTGAAATTATTCATTTAAAAAATGTTTAATAGAAGCTACGATTATAATACAATAAATTCGTCGGGTTTCTTCACACTTGCTGCCAGTACTATGAACAGAACTACATAAGTGAAGAAGCAAAAGGGCGAGACAAAACGATTTTTCTCTAAACACAGTAAAAACTATAATGGGATCTAAGTAATTAAGTAAACGATTAATTAGAAATGATCAATTTCTACATAAAAAACGTGTCAAAAAACAATCTTATTAAAGTGTTTGAAACCCTATCTTACATTTCAATATTCTTTTTCGATAATTCTTGGTACTTGGCTTTCTTATCTTAATAGATATTACGTTATCGTTTGTTTCATAATTCTCCGCCACCTATGAAATGCAATGTTACGAACGTACCGCTCAAGAGTGACGAGATTATCATAGCGCGTATGTGTGTATGTAACGTGATCGATAACAGCGCGGTATGCATGATCAGGAATGATGAAAAGGCTAGGCATGTCTTGTCTCTAGCACAAGAGATCACACGGCATATACGTATTCGTGTGTTCTCGAAACTTGCACATTCACATATATATAAAATAATCGTGCATGTGGTGTCATATCTTCGATCAATCTATCGCATCTTCACATTCGTGCTATTGAAAGTCTTCTTATGCAAGCAACACGCCATGATCTACCACCCAAAAAACTGGACTCTTTCTAATTATTATTATTTCGTATTAAACGTACGCATAGAATTTATAAATTGAATGGCAAATATCTACTTTAATGTAATTATTATTTGATGTCGTCTATTCAATTAAAACAATATGCACATCTTCTGATCGTAATATAACGCAAATCCTCAAGCCATCTATCTATGTCTAGGTCTCTGATTTTCAGTTAGACGCTATCAATTAAGGAACTTCAACGATGAACGGTTCAGGTGGTGGATCTAGCATATTTTGTAAAACACAAAACACTCATCTAACAAGTTTTTGAAGCGGAACGTGAGACGACGATTGTTTTTACCTTCGTCGCTAAAGTGAGATCGATTCGTTTTCGGGAGTGTTTTACAAAAACGACTCTACTTCCCAAGTGTATCTAAAGAGCGATCTTAGAGCGGATTAACCATAAATCCTGGACATTATGTATTTAGCCGATAGACAAACAATAAGTTTGAGATGTGGCGACAACAGCTTTCGCCGAGTGAGGGATAGAGACAGAGTGATATTTAACTACGCTGACAATATCCTCATAGCAGGTACCTGCAATCAAGAGACTGGTCAGCGTAATTCAAAGTCGGCGAATCTCTCGCTTTATTGATTAAACAGCATAGTGGGTGTAAGGCCACGGTGCAGCGCACGTTAATTAATGATAGAGAGATTTAATCGTTAATATATTTAGAAGAGGACAGCACAGAATAAAGTGTTAATCGCCGATTGCATTATTCCATTTTGTAATTTTGCGTAATCTTTCTATCAGTAAGAAAATCATGCTGCGATATCTGCGAAAGATTTGGGAAAAGCAAAATACATAAGCGCCGACTTTTGTTTTCAAGATCTTCAAACTGAGTATTTTATAATCGAGCAAATGTTATACTATATCGTTTATAGTTTACAACCGATTGTGTGTTTAATGATGTATGTACCTAATACTAACAAGTACATTGAATATAGTCGGCGTCTATGACGAAAACCAAGCGTAAACGATTATAGATAGTTACCAATGTGAATAAGTAAATTGTACGTAGATTATAGGCGTGTGTTAGATGTGAGAAAGGTAGATTTTCCGCTTTAAGACGCTGTTGCGCGCCGGGGAGTTCACCGCTGTTTCGTTACTGGAACATAGCCGGTGCTCGTTTTCACACACATAGACGACACACACGCTTGTCGCGCGCCGAAGCTATCGTCAATCCGCGCGCGACCTCCGTATTAGATTTTAAAATCGAAAAAGCTTTGCAATGTTCACATAATTATTTGGTTTTTTACAAAAAGCTTTTAATCAAGAATCAAATAAATACAAAAATAATACGAAGTAAGCAAAAGTAATCTTTTTTTTAATCTTGATCAATTAAGAATCAAATAACCATGATTATGGATGGTCCTATGATACAGTAAGAGTGCACCAATTCGACGCTTTTAAACTCATTAGCGAAGCGTGAAGAATCTTTTATCGTGAAATTTATCAAAATGCGCATTGCGACTCACCTACGTCGACGTAGAGAAGCATTTTGTCCCGGCAAACCAAACTGACTTCTAGGAATTACCATACGCGCGTTGCCCTGTGCAGGACGCGAACCTCCATGCGCCTGCAGGGTGCTTAAGTGAGCAGCATATCCGTCGTGCAATATTGTCGCCTGAGCTTGATGCTTCTTGGATACTTTGCCAATGATGAAGATCTGACTTGGTTTGAGATTTATCGCCGTGTACACGCTAATGTCCTTTTCGCTACCGTAAGCCTGACGTATTATCATGTCGTGCTCCTGAACATGCAATTAATTCAGTCAACACGCCACGATATTATTTTGCAACAAATAGTAGTTATAAACAGTTATTCATCTATTAAAAATATTGATCATATGTCAGTATATATTTGATTATCTATTTTCTTCATTTACACGTACATTTTTAGTACCAATTTTCTTTATACACTATTATATACGAACCTTTATAAGCTTATTCAAATAGGCAGCTTTGTGGGCAAGTGGATCCCTAGACAGGCCATCAGCAAATGAAACAAGACCGTGAGGAAAGTTATGTTGTGATAGCCAAGAGACCACTGTCTGCTGCTGTATATCGGGTCTCGCAGTAATATAAATAATAAGATAACCCAATTCTTGCCAATGCCTGCATTAAACAACAAAATAAAAAAGAAATTTATTTAATTATATTCGCTTCTAGTTCTGCTAAGATTTCAAGTATTTCTCACATTAAAGTATATGTATTAAAACATCAAATAATAACACCACCTAACAACGTCGACGGCACCAGCCCAGACTTTCGGATCTTTGCCACTCACTGATCTACTGGCGGCAAAGGAGCCATCTATACTAAAAACCACGCATTCGGTTTTCGGCGGTATCACAGCCATAAAAAAGTCTACAGATGTATGATCTCCCCTGTGAACGCGAACATGACTTGCGTTAACATATTGTTTTTATTATAAAATTACTTACAAAAAAACTACATTACCTTACAATCATTTTTACAGGATACAGTCCGTAACCTAGTGCTTTGTCATCTGGTATCTTGTAAATTATTCTAGCATTTTTATCAGTTACTTCGGTAGAAAGGTATGTCCACTCGCCTGCCGGTGGATTCTTCATAATATGGATATCCACTTTTTCACCTGCACAACGAAACATTTGACTTTTATGTGTAACATTACGTGTTTTTTTATTTTTTATCTACTTATATATAAAACACTTCGTGCGCGCGATTTGGAGAAAGTAGTAGTCATCAACTAAATAATAAAAATCAATAGGAATTATCTGAAAATATTTCTTCTCTCATATAAATTTCGTTTATTACCTGTTAAAGGTACCATATCAATAGGAGTATACATGAACTTAGCAACTAGTATTTGGGGTGCACCTTCCCTCACGATAACGTCATTCGCTCTGTGATTGGCAGCAGTGTTCTGAAATACATTAAATACAGACTATATTAAGACTAATTTAATATAGCAAACAGAGAATAGCTCACACTTGTGATTAAGCTAGAATTGATAAAGGAATAAACCTTAAGTTTAACGGAGGTACGTTTTTTAATCCACTTTTCTCTGGGTTGACCTGGACGGAAGCAAGTGAGATTTTTCTCCTCGTTGCCGAGCAGCGGTAAGTCGAATCTACCTAATTGCCTCAGAATGAACGCGATTACGTCTGAAGACTCCCAATAGCTAGCGTGGAAGAGATGCGGCAAGGCGTTTGTAGGAAAATTAGCGAGACCCTCTGGACAGTATAGCGCGTAATCTAGTCTCTTGGTGCCCCACCACTTTTGTGTCACTGAAACAAAACAAGAATCGTTTCAGACAGTTCTAATATGCTTGAAATTGCACATACCGACATTGTACTTTGAAGCGATATATCGGATAGTCTTCTTAAATGCGCCAGTTGAACATTGGGAATGTTCAATCCGTCAACAAACACGTGCGGATTAGTCTGGATGGTCTCAACTAAAATCAAATGCACAATCTGTCGTTGTTATCAAAGTTAAATTTTTATCTACGCGTGAAATCTATATCTCAGCATTTTCTTTAGATTAAATAAATTACTTCGTAAACGAACTCTCTACAAAAACTAGTGAATTAAGAAAATTTATGTGTAAGTTTTACTTTTACATCGGATTTATTATCAACTGTAATATATGCTTACGTAAATGATAAGGCTGACCATTGCCTAGCGGATAGTTTTGATATCGGGCAATGTTAACTGGCGGAATCTGCGAAAACCTAGCTGAGATCAAAGGTTCCAATCTCGCGGCCACTGGATCCGTGGGATGGAACAGATTGTACACTTGATTGACCAACGGCCTAGGTATGAAACTATTTTTGTCGTTGGATGTGGCGATCTTTCTGTAAGCTAGAACCAGCGCGAGTGGACTGCCGAAAGTGAAGAAATCACTCACTTCGAAGTCTAACTTGGCATGGCTCACGTTGTCACTGCAAATGGCACGTTAATTCAGTTGTAGCTTAAATAAAGTTTTGTGCAGAGACTGATGGCAAAAACAATATTTCATTAATGTAATCATTTAGCTGCTTGAATCACCTAGTGCCTGAAGATCTTCTTCTGGGAGAAGGCGCGGACAAATGCTTGCTATCTTCAAAGTTTCCGCCGTTGTCGTTACCTTGCTGACTGCTCTCTAGAATACTGTTTTCGCTGCTTTGCCTCGAGTGCTGAATTGTCCTACACAGGGCGTCGTAGGTCAAAATTGACCCTACTGAGTCGCCCACGAGGCAAATCTGTCCGTTGAAACCTTTACCCTCGTCACTTTTGATGAAGTCATGATACACTTGATTGGCGCTCGTCACCACACGCGACACTGCATCCTGATAGTCAGAGCTCGAGCTCGCCAGCAACGGAATCGCGCCGATTGGAATAGTGTCGTGTGTCATTTGCGGTGTGTCTGCACACGATGGCGACACGTCGAAGCTATATGGACTCAGGCTGTATACACAATAAAGTTAATAGATTATATCAAAGCTCTAAGTTTAATTATTAGTCAGTCCAAAATATATTTACCTGGATAAAATCCCAAGACCTTCGGTACAAATAGAAGGACAGGATACAAATTTAATAGACACGTGCCCAACCATGCTGGAGTAATGCTGTCTCATGACAGATTCAAAGGCTCCACGGAATGTTGTTATGTCTGACTTTTTCGCTGTCAAATCAACATGTACGTCTGAAAAAGAAAAAAGCAAAAACAATAGATAACATTCTTTAATAATTTATAATACAGAAAAAATATTTAGAAAACCGAAAATGCTTTACCTAAAACACTGCCACCGTGAACTACAATAATTAGAACGTTAATTTTGCACGGATGATGCGTAGGAGAATGTTGAGGGCTTGCTGGACACGACACGTCAATGCTGGCTGATGTGCTGATTTGTAATCTTTTGCTGTTTCGCTCGGTGGCTATGCGTTGCAGATACGAAGGCGAAAATATTGTGTCATCTAAAAATATAAAAGAAACCTGTTGCTGTCGTATTATAAAAAAGCGTGATTCAAAAACAATTTTGTAAAATACTTTAAGAAAAGTAAAAAAATATTATAAATATTATATACACACAATTACATTATACATTTTTGACTATGCTAACCTTGTTCGTTTGTTCCAGGTGATGTTTGCACAGTTGTGTCCTCCCCTTCTGCTAGAAGATCCAAAGAACTCCATTTAGCTAATGAAGGGCTATCTTCAAATTCCTCTGTATAATCAGAAACGATAACACTGCTTATGCAATGTGTCTCTCTGATTAATCGCGACACGTTTTGAAATAGGGTTCTCATAGTAATATAAGATTGAAAATATTCACTTAATTAAAATCTAACGTTTCTTTAAACGGCATAATTTTAGAAAATAAATTTACAGCGCAATATGTTTTGCAAACATTTTTCTAGTAATGTAATCGTACAAATGGAAATTTAGCGCAATGAGAATTGTACTCGTACTCTAGATTATATAGAAGTAATATATTTTTGTTTATTGTTCTATCTAATACAATAAACTTGTGCTAAACTCTCTCTATGCCTAATATGCAAGGCAAGTCAATTTGTTAGCCACCAAATTTTGTTTCTTTACTACGTAGCCATGCCGCTGCAACATGCCGCACATATGAGTCTTTCTCATGCTCAATTTTAATCTTAGTCACATGTCATGTCATGTCAGAATGTTTGCCAAGTTCGTACGCGCCAAACAGCACGATCTATCTTATCATTTACGCGTCTATTTTGCGAGGCCATTTTTTAATTCTGCAGAAAACGTTTTGACACAGAAATATGGTGTGTATGTATGTGTATATATAATACATAA
>QVNV01008870.1:0-13791 GCA_014825455.1 Pseudomyrmex pallidus
ATGTATTTGTACTTGTGTAAATTTTTACACATTAAATTTGAATTGAAATTTCAATTCTAAAAATCACATAGGATGCTAGATTTGCATCTTTATATTGTGTTTTCTAGACATAAATTCTTTTAATGAGACAAATTGAAAAAGTATCTCTCGTTTACACGCGCAATTTATGTATCTCATTTATTTTCGGACCAAGTATTTTTTTTTCTTGTAAAAATCAAATTGCTACGGTGATACGCTCAATTTCCGTTCGATTTTCCAAATGCTAATTTAAGCGAACGCATGTGCGTCGCCAATTGTACGCTTAACACGCAGCTGGTTAACTGCGGAAAAATTTGACCATTACACACACGTAAGCGTATTATATCAATAATACATTCGACAATATCCGCGCAATAACGAAAAGTCGATCGAATGTTCTATATTTCACTGGCTTTTCCATCTCATTCTCCGCGCGCAACAATCAGCATTGTATTACCGAATCGCACGTTGATTTATGACGCGCGTAAATCAGACCGACGCACGCCGAGACTTTGCCAACACTCGCTGTCCCCAAAATAGTTTAACAGGAGTCCGGAGGAGTATAAAACGCGACGCGCGTGTTTCCGTCGGGATTAACGAAACGACGACAGGCGACGTTAATGAGCCGCTAGAAAAGATATTTTCAAGCGAGACTTGTGTGTATACGCGACACTTGAAATAATTTGACTAGAGAGAGAGATGCACTTGCTTTAATAAAATATAATATACGTGAATTTCCACAAAATGCTGTTTGATAATCGGTGCGATTGTTGCGCGCGTTCTGTTATATTTATTTTATCTATTTATTCGCTAAGCGTGCAATTATTTTCGAAATAACGTGTACAAAAATTGCGAAATAGAGTCGTTTATTTTCATCGAAAGATTACACACGCGCGCTCAAAATAATATTGTTAATTTATATGTTAAATATTTATACACACACGGTGCAAATTGAATTTAAATTCTCTCATTTCAATACGTAACAAAGCAAATATTTTCCATTTTTTTCGAAATGCATATAAAACAGATGCAAAGAAAACGATGATTTTTTTTTTTTTTTTTTTTTAGAGTACTCTATAATTTTTCCGCACGCAAAACTGCGAGCGACAGCTGCTAAGAAATAACAGCTCGTTAAACATGAAACGTTGAAAGATGCATATCTCGAGAAATCGTTAACTCGCGATGTAAACAGGGGCAGAATAGGGGATGTAAAATAACAATAGACGTTCGTAAATAGCTAAAGAGAGGAGAAAAACAAAGAAAGACTAACCGTAGTAGGCAGCGGCGTGAGGTATTCAGGACGGAGATACTGATTCGCGCTGGACGTCAGCATCTTTCGCGGTCGATCCTCGCTCGCACTGTCAGAAGCACCACTTTTCTACCGCACTCTTCGGCGCATCGGCAAACCAACTTAGTTTAGATTCGCGTCGCACTTTTTTTTTCTCTTATATCCGTGGCAGCAGCGGAACAATGGTGTCACTCGCGAACGAAGCCATGCACGAGGTTTTTTTCGACGACACTTATTTTAGCCCATAAGACGTGAATAAACACGCTCTTTCGTCTCAAGCCAAAATGAAAACAAAACGAAACAGAAAGAGAAAAACGGTGGCACACTAGTGGCAAAAGTGGTATATCCGTTTCGCCACACAAGAGGCGGAAAAACTGATGACTCACGTTACAACATCCGTGCAGACGTAACACTACAAGTCGACGCGACGAAACTCGACTCACGACTGAAACGCTCCGGAGCGGTCGACGTGGATCGCCGCTCGCCCTCCACGTCGCCTCAACCCTCGTTGTTCCCTTACTGTTCAGCTGACTTCCCCCACCATACCACCGCAGATTTGCTCCCCCGGGGAGCATCTCTCCCCTTCTTCGCGTCTCCGCGACAACATCGTGGGCGCCCCCCTACTCTCCCCCTTTCCCTCTCCACGACATCGGACGGTGTATCGCGACTACGACGCGCGGAACGACACGAAACACCACGAGCGGCAGCGACTAACCAATGCGGGCGAAAGAGGCGAACGCAAAGGTGACGGCGGCGGCGACGACGACGGCGGACGTAGCGACACGGTGGTCGTTGTCGGTTCGCGCTACGCCGACACTTTTGCCGGGTGCGAGCGACCCGGCCAACGACGTGTCAACTGGCACGGGGTGCCCTCTCGCGACTCCCACCACGACCCCGCGCCACCGCTGAGGGAATTCTCTCGTGCATGTACTGCTACTCCGCACTGATACTGTTACCTCCAACGTTCGGGGCTGGCATCGTGGCGTTGTTAAAGAGGTATGGATGCCACCGTATAACGCCCCGGCACCTGTACGGTCTCACGATACGCGCCGCGCGCGCGAGTGTGCGAAATGATAAGGTTTACATGCGAGATTTGTTGGATGCGTAATCGTAAAACAGTCCGCTCTTAGCGAACAGATCGTTTTGGGAGGATTGCGGCATTTGTCGTTTACGCGAACAAAATAAAACACGCTCTCGCGAGAAAAGGTCCTTGTACCTGTACGATTGCGCGAACGTTTTGATGAATTTGATGTTGAGGGTTGTTTTTTTTTAAAAAAGAATGTTTTCGTACAAAGGGAAAACGGGAGTTATTTTATATCGCGTTACAAAAAGCGTTTTATTTCGACATCGAATCCTAGGGCGATAAAGTAAAGCGATAAAGTATATCGAACAATTATAATATACCAATAAGTAGAGCGTGAAGCAGTATAACGATCGCCTTATGCACTTAAACGCAGCCTTTGTTCATGCGTTTACGACGATGCATTCACGCTTGAGGTCCAATATACGGCAAACGCATCGGGAGAGCGTTATAAAGCCTCTATCCGCAATAAAAAGGATATGCCTGAACATAGGGCAGAGATTGTAAAAGATTTTCTATGTAATTTATTTAGTAGCAGTTGTAAAGCCATGAAAAACTAAACAGCAAAAAAAAACATCCTCGCTCTATAGCGTACCATAATAATAAACACCAGTTCTGATATTCTGCCGACTATATGACTAAGCAATATAATATTTCTCCAACAACACATCTAATATTTGCTGTTGTACACGTGGTCGTGAACATAACTATCGCAAATTTTTAGAAATTGTAAGTTTTTACATTTTCTTTTAAATTTATTTAAAGTGATTATTTCGCGCGGTCAAATCATCTTACGTTTTGTGTAAACGCAAATGTTTATTGCTGCATGTAAACTATTATTTTACTTCAGCAATCACGCTGTGTATGCGTGTGCGTGTGTGTGTAGAGAAATAGAGTTTTATATTTATGATACATGGATGAAAATTTAATACCGAAATAAATTTAATACGAAAACGTTTAAAACGCCTGGTACGCGGAGTCTAATGCATATTGTAACAATTAATGAATTTGACTAAAATGGATTGAAGTGGCAATGGCACACTGGTGTATGTTGGCGGATACGGATGCGTTAGCCGATGTATCGAAATGCATATCAATTGTTTCATGGAAATTCGAGTGTCAATTCCTCTCATTACTATTCGCAAAATTATAGGGGAGTTGTGCGCGGCGCGCCATGATTGTGTTGCACGTGCTACGCGGAAAAGGTGATTTACGTAATTCGTATTGATTATTGACTCTCTCTCGTACTGTATCATGTAACCTGATTTAATACGGTGCTTTAATTAAACATTAAGAGAAGACCATTCGCGACATTAACGTGACATTTGTGAAACAGTAGTAGTGGTGGTGGTGGGTGCGAAACACCGCGGTGTTTATGTCGCAGAGAGTGATACGTATTAAAAATCATGAATCGACAAATTTTCGATTTCGAGTATTTTAAAAATCAGAATACAAACGCATCTACATACGCACGTGTATTCCGTGTCAGTCACAAAACGTATAGAATGTAGTTTTGTGCAAAACAAACAAAAAATATTTTATAAACGAGACTCGCGTAAATTTCGTTAATAATAAATTGTTTGCTACTTCTCGTTCGCAACACTCTAATCGAGAGAAATATGCGTGTTGTTGCTTCTCTCTTTGACGCAAATTTACATGCAAGAATCTGTGTGCGCGATATCGCGATGTCGTTAAATCGTAATAAATTCGCGCTGTAAGTACCCGCTCTCTAAGTTCGTAATTTCTCAGTGAGCAGCTGCGACGCGCGCAAGAAAGGCTGAATTACTTGTTACTCATTTCGACTTCGCTACCCTCCTCCTTCAACGACCCGTCGTCGTCGTTTGGTCTGATGTTGCAGATAATACAAGACACTCCTGCCAGGCTGCCTCAGTCGGCGCCACATAAACACGTCGTCCTCGTCTGTTCGGGCCCGAGACAGAGAGAGGGGAAGAGGCACGGATAATTATACACCGCTCTCATCTCTCACCAAAGCGTATCCTCTAACTAGCGCTAATAACGCCGCTAATGCTCTTCCGTGGAAACTGTTCGTATTTAACAACCGCCCGGAACGTCGCCGTCGCCCCGGCAGGAAGATAAGATAGAAATAGTGCCGGGGATATTGTTGCCCGGGTTTCTTTCGGATGGGAAAGCGCCGAGACTTGTGCAATATGTGACTATTAGCGAACCATTAGCCTATTAACTCTTTACAACGTCATTTTTTTTTTGCGCGCGCGTTATTTAAATAAAATAAAAGCGACAAGATTTGTTTCTTAAAACATTAAATTCTGTGAATCAATATGTTTTTGTAAAAAAATTACTTGGTAATGTTTTTTTTTTATTTTATCATTTTCTGAAGTATTCTGACGAACGTGTTACTTGTTGCCGGATCATATTTTTGCGGCAACTAAAAAAATAAATAATAAGCGGCTTATTTACAATTTAACGCTCATCTTAATAATCTCATTGCTTGTATACTTATCGCTCGATAAATGATAGGCAATTAGTATGCGCATATAAATGCTATTTTTATTCGAGTCAGCGCGCGTACGTACAACATATGTGCGTATCTAATGCAACGATTTATATGATTCCGTGAACATTACGTCAACCTAATGCAGAACGAGCAAACATTTACAAGCCCGTGGTTGCGACAGAATGATAAATGATTAACATGAATATTGACTATGAAGCAGCGATGTTACATTACGAACCGGAACAAATCATGAAGCATGATGTATGGATCAGAGAGATTGTCACGTTACTTATGGCAGTGAAGCATCAGTAGAATCTACTTCCTTGATGGGACGAGAGATCATGACGCATGGGATATAAACAGCGACGAAACAAAGAGATTTCGACTATGAGATAGCAGTCATGTTTAACTGGCAATGGTAATATCATATACATATTGGCATGAGATAATCTCTGGGTTTTATTTCGTTTTCTAAGTGTCAGTTTTTTACGACATGCGCTAGATTATACGTTTTGAATAGACGAGCAACAATTTTAAAAATTATTTAGTACACTCTTTTTAAAGATAGTTGAGTAATTTATGTTATATGTTTTATATATAACATTAATGATTGCAATAGTTAAAGCTAAATGCGTTTAAGTGTTTTAGAGAAGTTTATAAAATATTTATAGAGCAAAACAACGGATTGATTTAAATAATAACCAGTTCTCTTTCTCTCTCTCTCTCTCTCTCTCTCTTTTGATAATATATGTATTATAACACAGTTTCTGCAATCAATTAAGGTCAATTAACTATTTAAAGACGTGGACTGCACGGAATACTGCAGATACAAAAATAAACGATATCTGACCTGACCTGTTTTACGACCGACAAATATTTCTCATTCAAAACCTCGCGAGATATCTTACAAATAATTATACTTGATGCGACTCAGGTATATGACATGTAGTTAAGTGACACATATCGTTTTCTCATTTTATACGGGAATGACGTAAAGAGAATTTATATGACGCTCGAAAGCTACAGTTAATGCATACGGCACATGGTTTGTGCGAACATTATCGTTATCGGTCTCCGGTAATAACAGACTATGCAGCGCGTTGCGCGCAATTACGCGAACGATTTATAGGTTTTCGTCACGCAGTTCTACTTCCTTTGACTTCTTAATGACTGTGCCGGGGCTTCTGAAGTTATATTCCGGCGGGAAGTTTCCATTATTTTCCATCATCTCGCGATCAATCATGTTAATTAATGCCTAGGAGCAACACTTGGCGCGGTGTTCGAAAATTACTCGAATAATTGTGTTATAAATCGCTCTCCTACGAAACAACAACCGATAATATTTTTCCACCTGACCGTCATTTTTCTCTTTCACCCTCCTTTTCTCTTTTTCCGTGTCCCGAAGGTTCTCGAAGAACTTTTTTAAGATTAGCTCTCAAATCCGACGCGTTGTAGAAAGAGGGAATCTCGTTTGCCACACTTCGGAGCTGACTTTGCCCGACTTGCCGTAGTCCGTGATTCCTCACGCGCGTCATCGTGTCTCAGCGTAGCTCAGCTACTCCGGCGACGGATAATCACCCTCCGCTCACCGCACATCGATCAGGCGAAGCGTAAACACGATTAGTATAACGCACGGGTAATGAACTAATCCCGCCACGTCGTCGACGAGCACGAACGCGTACGGAACGCGCGAGGTGGCGGCTCGACGCTTGGTCGACAACGTTCGCGTGACGTTGCTGACGTTTCTTCATCCTTCTCCTCAACCCACCTTCTCATCCTTCCACTTCTCGGCGCGTTCTCTCTCCCCCTTTCCCCTCTCTCGCTCTCTCTCTCTTTCTCTCTTGCTGTTTTTTTTTTTTTTTTTTTTTTTTTTTTTTTCGCGCTCCAGAAACGAGCGCGTTATTTATGGGTAGTCGGTTGCAACTCCACTGGCGCATTCTGCACAAGGGCTGCACGAAATCGACAGCTGTCGCCTCGTTCGGCAGCTCCGTATATCCATCTCCCCCGCCCCCGTCCCTTCACTCCGAATACCGCGCTCCGCCACCCTCTCGGACTTTTCCACCGATGTGGCAGCTCCTGCCGTATATCCTACTCCTTTTGCCCGGAGGTTAAGTTTGTCATCCTATTCACGTACCTTACGTATCCGTGCATTATGTACGGTCGGATGTATAAAGCGTCGCGTTAGTCGCGCGATATTTCCGTGCGACACGATTTCTGGTGGTAAAAGCGCTTAAGTGCCGTTGCCGCTATACCGTCGAATGACACGAGGCGGGGAATTCGGCAACATAACATAAAGTAAATATGATAAAATTCGACATCTTTTGTGTATCTTAAGACAAGTTCTCTGAATTATTTCCTTGTTAAAAAAAAGTTTGAGATTTTGTTGAACTCTTAATCAACATAAGTAAAATAATTATAAGTATTTAACTAAAAAAAAAACAATATTTTCACCAATTGCACTTTCCGGAATTTCCGACCCAACGGACGGAAGTTACAAACAGCGGTAATTACCGCGATTAACTCGCGTCGCGAGCCAATAACAGCATCGAGCGGCTCATCCGCTTCCTCGATTTAATACCGAACCCTGTACATACGCTTAAGAGGAGGACCCTCCCCTATTCCCGAGTACGTGCCAGTTCCGATAATGGATCGTCGCTTCGCTAAGAATCATCCGTCCGATGCGCGAATAACGGGAGAGAGCATATACACGTTGGTACCGATATGAGCATACAGAACGTGTACTGGCGCAAAAGGCGTTATTTATGTCCTCTTTGTCGGGCTATCGATAACCACCGCTGCGGAGAACTGCGGCATGGCACGGCGTGGAGTAGCGTGGCGTGGCCTAGTGCGCGCGGCTCGTGTCGGTGTATACGCACATAAATAATGCGAGCGCAATTTCCCATGTAATTGATGGGGGCTCCCCATCTCTCCTCTCGCCGTCGCCGCCGCTGCCGCCGCCGCGCCGTTCCCGTTCCATAATAGTGAGTGAACTGAGCTCTGGATGTTAGCCGGGAGAGAGCCACCCCGCGGGGCGTAAACTCGACAATGCCTTCGTCACGCCGCGCATTGTTTGCCACCGCCGAGAGTTCACTCTCGGGGGCTTGATTTACTGTCTCCGGCCTGTGCTCACGAGCCCGCGGACGGCCCCGCAAAGAGCGTGTACCGAAATTTTCGTCGAGAGATATCACCGCGCCGCGCTTCTCTTTCCGCTGTCAACCCCCGCGAGTTCGCCGGGAGAGCGAGGGAAACGCAGCGAAGACGCGCACCATTTTTCTCGTCTTTTACTTCGCGAGTACTGCTCTTTGTATTGAGAGACAGCTTAGGATTTAATTAATATCGGAGGTTGTTTTTACTTGCAAAGTTATGAGAAAATGTAAATTTATAGTTTCACTATTTACATATATAGTAGTTTTTTAATTTACTTTATATAGAAGATAGTTTTTTAATTTATTCCGCATTAAAGCTCCAAGCTTTGTTGGAAACTGATATTATCGGGGTATTTTACTTTTGCGTTAAAATAAATGAACAAAATGCGATCGAATCGAGCTGAGAGTCATCAAAAGTCCAGTCAAATTCATTTTGTTTTCCAACATATGACGACAAAGCGATCAGATTGAGGTTGAAGTTGAGTTACATAGAAAACAAGAGAATTTAATCTCTCAGAAATTTGTTGGTGCGCCATTGTCGACTCGATACAATGTACACTTGTCTCTCACAATCGTCGCGTTTACATTTGTATGTGTGCATTCTCGGTGGACTTGTTTCTTCGAAGTACGCGGGCGACATCGAGCTTCTCAGGGGGGAAGAAAAGAAAAATTGACAGTGTCTATCGAAGCAGAAGTCGGATTTTCTTTTCCGTTTCCTTTTCGAGACAGCAACGCGGAACACGTTCGCTTCCACTTCTGTGTGTATATATGCAACAGTACACGTTATCTCGTTACATCCTGCCGGCAATTCGATCGGGCATCAGGCTTGGTCCAGACGGGCAGACTAGATTAGGAAGGGTTAACCAACGCGCCGGTGATTTAAATCAATGACGGCGGCACATCTGCTGGCAGAGATTAATGATTAGACGCACGAGAATGAAGCCCGGGAACTCGGCGCTTTCAGAGATCAGACAGATTAGAAACTAATTTAACGAGCAGCTTTCATCTTGCAATCCAATATCCATCCCGATCCCCCTACTGTATCACGTGGGCAAGTCCACTACTACCGGCCGGGTGTATTGATTGATCGATGTCGACGATGCGGTAAACACGATGCGGCATTTCACCCCGTCTGAGATCTATCTCCGCTTTCCATTTCTGGAGCACGGATTTTTAACGGTTTCGCTTGACAAAGTGCCATTAAAAAAATTTGTCTTTTAATGATCTTGATACTCTTCGGTGAAATAAATAGCGATCTCTCTTTGTTTTTAACACTACAGTCGCGTGTTATCGACTGACATATGTGTATGTATTTTCACATTTTTTTTTTTTAATTATCTCACTTGCGAATAACGAATATAACCGTGCAATTTCAAACAAAGTTACGACACAAATAACCGAAAGCACGATGTTTTTTTACTGTTTCGTAAAAAAAAACATGAGAAAGATTTATACTAATATATGCACTTTCTCTCATACCATTAACATCTTAACACAAAATTTTTATCGCACTTATATACCGCGTTCTTATTTGACGGAAGTGCGCTGCAGTTGTGTATCACGGCAACTCTATAAATACATCGGGTCTTGACAGTTTATATATACGACAACGCGGAAGCTATTAAACGATGTGACTTGTAAGGCGATACCGAGAGACTCTTCTTGAAATACTTTGAAAATATATATCGATCGATAGTATTGACAGTCGGTGATTGCTAATAAATTCTCGAATGGCGTTTCGAAAATTATAGCGTATTATCACTTAATTTAAAAAAAAAAAAAGAAAATTGTGGACTTCGCGAGAAAGTAATTTTTAAATTACTGAAAATATTATTTAAAATTCTAGGAATTTATGCTTTTTTTTAATATACAAAAATTATATATTCTTCAATTTTGTATTTTCTCTAACAAGTAAACATGGAGTATAAGTTAATCATTTCGACGGGATAGATGAATGTTAGTAATATAAATGTCATAAAAATTCTATACGACGCTGAGTTATTATCGCGGAGCTGTAAACGCGTGCAGTGAAATAATTTGTGCATCGCGATTGTAAGATTTATGGCATAGTTAAATGTACTACAATCGGCATGCACGCGACCAATATCTCTAAAGTAATTTGCATCACGCGATCATCAAACAGGCAAATTTTGCCCATTTAGGTGCCAGTTTTACAAGGTTACCGTTGCTTTTCGTATGAAGAACTTCAAGCGGAAAGTTTAGCCTTATAATTAATATTATTCGTCGCGAAACACACAAGAGAGAACGTTTCATGGACTTAGAATTTAAATGACGCGGAAAAAAAACTTAGTCTCGAGCTTTTAAAAAAAGAAAACGATCGCGAATGCGCAATATACTAAAAAGTGGTACGAAGATCTTGTTCCATCACGTGACACGCATACATCAAATGCGAGATTTTATCTGTAGATTTTGCTCTTATCTCGAGACTAAATCTGTGTTAAAACTAGGAAAATTTTAAAATATTCAAAAACCTGCTGAAGACTGTGAAGTTTATTGCATCAAAAGAAGTATCGCTTTCACTAGCAGAAAAAAATAAGTACATTATGTATGAAGTTGAAAGTTTATACAAGAACGATTAATTTTCGGAGAAATATCGAATTTTAGTAAAAAGGTTTATTAAATTAATATTATAATTAAAAAGTCGATATATGAGGATAAAAATATAACCTTTGATTGAACCGGGATTACGAAAGCCGAATAACGGCTTTTCAAAAACCGATACTTGTAGCACCGATCGCGTCATTATCGAATCTTCACGCAGTTTTATGTGCATCAGAACCACAAGTCGCGTTGCGAGAACACGATAAGCACGTCTGGCCGGTTGTTTACGAGAATGCGGGAACCGTGTAACGGCGTAGACCGCGTAAGGCAACGGCCGGATAGCTCGGCCCGAAACACCCCTGGAACACCCCCCTGATGGCTATAAAACTTCCGGAAAACCATGCGCGCCTGTCCGCCCGCTGTCACATACGCTCTTTCCCGCTTACCGGGAGTTACGAGGCTGTAATTTCAGGGAGAGAAAGAGAGAGAGAAAGAAGAGGGGCGTCTCTCTCACCCTCTCCGCTTTATCTCTTCCTCTTTTACCTTTCCCCGCGGATCCGCTGTCGCCGACCCCTTTGTGCTCGGCTCTAATCCCTCTACCGCGCCGTCGGTACAGGTCTGGTCGTCTCCTGTCCCACGATGGAAACACCGTCGGCGACAAAGTTGAAGTTACGAGCGCGGTGAACTCACAAAAGCTTTTTACAAAACTGTTAGCCGGCTCCGAGGCGGGGACGCGAATGATTTGCGGTCGCGCGAGGGCCTGCGCGTTCGAATCATCCTCGCGCTTGCGATTCTCCGTAGGATAATATCTCGTGATTCCGACGTCGTCTCGATAACATTCGATAAGGACGCGATGGGAGACGTCTCTCCCGATGCACCTCTATATTTTTTTAAAATAAGATACTTTATTTGTGACGAAGAAACTTGGTGTGTATGTTGTTGGTACTTTTATTTGCACTCTTAGACATCAATACACACAAAATGATATTAAAAAATAAAAGGTAAAGGATATGAGAAAAATACATGCGTGCATAAAATTTATTTAATCTCTATTAGCGATTGTTTAGTGGAGAGAGAGATATACGTACACGTATATAATAATCGCAATGATTGTAATAAAATACACTTTTATATTACACGTATGTATTTACATTTTATAAGAATGTTGTATAAAAATATTATAATATTGCTAGTCGTAAAACTTCTCACTTTAAACGGCATGAGGCATTTGCATGCGCTTCGCATTCTCTCAAGGTACGCTATGCGTACCGTGTATATACCTTCGCTTTTCTCTCATCGCAATGCAACATAATATCGTCGTATAAGAGCGCATCGATATTTTCGAAAGGCGTGTTTTTAATGCCTCGGAATTTCCGAGGCGTTTAAATTTTCGCGAAAAAAAAGACCCACACGGCGAAAAAGTGGCGCAACCTGCGACGAAATAGTCAGAAAGACACACCTGCGCGCCGGTGAAATGTCGTCGTCGCGGCGGGAAATTCGCGGTGGACATCCGGAAACGAGGCCTGTCCAAACAGAACGTTCCGAGCGTACAAAAGCGGCCGGGGACACGTCGTGCAGTTTGTATATAATGACTCTTGGAGGAGGGAAGGGGAATGCGCGGGGCGCGCGAACAGCTGCCCGTCAGAGCGCGCGAGGAAAGAAGAAAAGGACGAGGAGCGTGCACAGCGTGTCAAGCGGATGAATACGGCGCTACTGTGGATAGGCGCAAGTCCCTGACGAATAGAGTTAATGTCGAAAGTGTCAACATGAAATATTTGAGTGCCGAACGCGCCGAATAGGCGTGACCCCGTCTATTCAGGGGAAACGGACGTGAGAGTATCTTTGTACTGCCGTTTATATAAAGCGACATTGTACACCCCTCCTGAATTTATTGGTGCGGTGCCGCAATCGTACAAGAGAGAGTCGCTCTCGCGATTGCGGCACGCAAGGGACTTTGACGGACTTTGGAGTGTGGCATCGTAACTTCTGATCGACACAACTTGAAGAGAGACGATATATCATTGCTTTTGCTTCTGATATATCGTCAATTCAAACAAGTAAAATTTACTACAAACATTTCCGAACATTCCGACCCGCACGCGACATCGAAAGAACACTTGCGAAAGCAAATGTTGTTAGGTGGTCGATTAGATAGTCGCGTCTCTCGCGGTCTCAACACATTCCCGCGCAAAGATGGTGAGTCGGAAATTCTGAAGATTCCGAAACGATCAAATTGAGCATCGTTACCTTCGACTAAAGGCATATTTGCCCACCGTACATTGCCGCAACCAATCAGGGATCTTTCCGAAAGTGTCAAACGGTTGAAGTTGTTTCTGTAAACAGAGCGTACAGTAGCACCGACATTTCGACTGACATGAGCATCATGACGTCAGTTTAGCGAGGACCAACCGCGCGTAACCGCGAAGAGCAGCGGGACCATCCACAAACACGGTCTGCGCGGACCCTGTGTTTGCACAGTCGGTTAGCATCGAGTGCTACTGTGTGCATAGGCTTGTCGTTGCCTGTCGCGGGGTCGACGTGTGCGTCGAACGGCGTAAATAAAGTAGCCGCGGGCGCTAAGTCCGCTAAGTGTTCCTCCCAATCTGTATACGTTCCCCATTAGCGTTTTCGGTAGTAGACGGGAGGGAGGAAGGGAGGAACCCGGCGATCGTTCCGGCGGACTATCGAAGTTGAAGTTAATACACGGTCCCGGTCCTAAACAAGCAACAAGCTCTCTCTACCCTCCGTCGAGAAAACCGCCATCAGGCTATTGGAAAATATAGAACTAACGATTTTTCTCGCCGACGCGAAGCCAACAACAGTTCTTCGCTCGGCTAAAAACAACAGTAACTCTCGAGGGAGCAAAAGTGAATCGCGATACTAAGGGAGGAGAAAGAAAGAGAGAGAGAGAGAGAGAGAGAGAATCTTTCGAGTGTGTAGCAGCGCGATTCGTGAGAATAATTCGCGTCATTCGTTTCAAGGATTCTTCAAAGATAGAACTTTGTACTCCGGGATGTAACCGGAGACGACTGTCCTCGACGTACGGTTATACATGTAATTTGTAGAGCTCCGTGCAATTATCTACATGGAACGACACTTATCCACAATGTATGCAGGCATAAATTGCCTATTCAGTCTGGTAATTATAGTCCGCGCGTTTTGTCTCGGTGTATACTCTGATGACATGACCGAGGATGACTGGTGTAGACCGGTTGCTCGACGC
>QVNV01008906.1:0-64914 GCA_014825455.1 Pseudomyrmex pallidus
CCAATCAGGTCACGGGGTCGAAGGTACGGCGCGCGAGCTCGCGCTAGGCGGCAGGATTAGCGGGCCGCGAAATACAAAATTCGCAACTCGATTCAACGTGCTACTATACACCTCGTGCAGGTTTGACGATGCAGCAGCGGGCGTCAGGCAGCAGAACAAAGCGGCAAAGCATGCAGAGCAAGCAGCAGCAAAATCATAGTCGTGCAGGACAATTCGGTGGACGAAAAGCTCGTCGTCGGCTCTCTCGTTCCGTCGCCCCGTGCACTGCCGCAACGCAGTGAGTAGCGCGGCCGTCCTCGACTCGTCCTGCCGCGCAGCGGCGTAGATACCCTCAGTTGCGCCCCCGGATGCATCGATCCATCGGCGTCGCTGTCGCAGATCCTCTCGTGACGCTATCTCCCCTCGTTGAAATCCGCAGCCGAAATCCATCGGCGACTCCTCCGCCGGTGTAGCGTGATAGAACGGTGAGGTGCAGGAGTTACATACAATAAAAAAAAATACAAAATAAAAGACTAATCCAAACATACAAAACGAGCCCTGGAGGATCTTGGCGCTGAACAGAACGGCTCGCACTTCCGGACTCCCGCGGAAAACGCGGCTTTTGTGGCGAGGGAGGAGCGGCGCGGATACCACGTCACAACGAAAACATGTGTTTATATATGTGGCACACGCGCTTTTCATCTTTGCTTTATTTCGGAAGCTTAAATTGAGCAGATAGTGTGTGATTAATACGTGTTAAATTTGTTATTATTATACGTGTTCACAATTGAACATTTTACTGGATATGAAAATTATATAGATAAAGATGATACCAGACAAGAATAATAATAGATAAAGTATAGTTTATTTTCTCTTTTTAACTTGCATGAGTCTGACTTTACAATTGTATGGGTAAAATTTCTTCTCCACTAGATTTATAAATTCCATAAACATTTCAACAGATTCTAAAATACGGTTTACGAAATCTATGTTTCAAATTTCATTGATTCAAAATGCAGCTGCATTCTTTATTGAACTTGAAAGATTTGCCCGTTTCATTTCAAGTTTAATGTTTGATACCACACATGGAAGACGTGTGGCAAACGACATATATCACTTCTCTGAAAACGTTATTCATATATATATATCGTTTTCGAGTGGTAATATTTCGAACACGTCAAATTTTCGCCACGCAAACCGAGTTAATCGAAAACTTAATTGCGTATCCAAAATTTGATTACTGTCGTATTTCACTTAATAATTTATTTATACACATGCTTGTTTGTTGACAATTAAATATCAGTAATTTGAGTAGAGTTTTCAACTTTTATTTATTTGCAATTAATTTTTCAATGAAAATTTGTATATGCATATATATTTACGTAACATACGTTTATGATTTCATACGCGTACAATGTTGCGTAAAACAGCGAATACAAAATTTGCATTAGCAAAACAGGAATGTAGAGCACACATATCGATGTAGCATGTATAATCGTGAAAATTGTTGTATAGCGATCAAGTTCGATTTTCAAAATTACAGAAAGATGAATGCGAGCTCAACACGTCCCAAAATATTACAGAATCACGGAAGCATATTTTTGTTTTATTCAGGATTTGAAAGTTACATATGTATTAAAAACTTTTTTGCAAAATCGTTATTGACGATATCGCTCTGTTTTTACACGCGATATTTGAATTCCGTTAACGGCGCAGCACTAATTAACTTTGAAAATAAAGTCAAAATATTATCGGAATAAAAGTTGGGGTATGTGGTTAAATAAAGAAGAACCTTTTTGGGTCAAATGCAAAATTTTTAATCATTCATTGAAAAAAAAAAATATATATATATATGTAATAGTGAAATAAAAAGTAACATTTTATCTCTGCAAAAGCCATTTTGAATATAATCTTTTTCAACTTTCGTCCTAGTTTCTCTCTGTCCGTACCATTGTATAAAATGTGTATAATGGACGGTAGTAGGCGGAAAGTGCAATTTTCGGAATTAGAGAGCAATTGAGATGCAAAGAGACGAGTCTTTGAAAGTTTTCCGTTTTTGACTTGATCGTGCATGCATGTAATTTTTCAGAACTGCACTCCAACAGATTTGTTCGAAAACAATTCTATATAACGGAAAACGGATTTGCGAAAATATTACATTTTTCTCAACGTGAAAATCGCAACAGGCTTTTAACTTAATTATTTGTTGTAATCGTAACAGCGGATGAAACGACAGATGTGTGTGCGCGCGTTGAACTTTCCTTCTCTCTGCCTTGTTCCGCGAAATTTCGCGCGAACCGATTTGTCGTCGGTAGCGCGTCCTCGTCGGAAGTGCAAATCGCCCCAAGTTTGCCGCGCGCGCGCGCTATTTCCCAGCACACAATAACTCTCTCTTCATGCGAAAGGGTAGAAAAGCGGACGCGACTCGTGGCGAGCTCTCACGTAGCGGTACAGCGTTTTAATAAGTGGCCAAATTACCGTTCCGGACGTACATAATCCGACGGTTTTAAAAACTCGGCCCGTGCCTCCAAAAAAGAAAAAGAAAAAAAAAAGCAGTGCGCGAAAGGGTAGCGGGAGAGGAAGAGAGGACGACGTTTGCGACGTAGCCCGCGGCGGTCGCGTTACAGGGTGGAAGAGAAGAGTGGCGAAAGGACGCGCCATAGGAAGGAACTCTTTATGCGAACTCGGCGCGGAGCGTAATTTGCTTTAGTGCCGTCGCGTAAATTTCAGAATGATGAGAACGTACGGGCACCGCTTTAACCGGTTCGATCGGCCTCCCGGAAACGGGGGATGGGAGAGAATGAAGTTTCTGACCGCTAATGCGGTCAGTTGTCGAACGGACGTCCTCGGAATCGGCGTAATGCCCGCGGAGTTTGCCACGGCAATGAAGAGACTCGGTGAACGGTCAATCCTTTTTCCGGTCGATCCGCCGGTGAACGCGCCACGCGAGAACACACGTCTGCCCAACGTACGTGGCGCATGCACTGTCCTCTCGTTTTCTTTTTCTCTCTCCGGTTCCATTATCGCGCCCGTAAAGCAATTTGGAAATCCGAGCCGGCTCGGAGCGCGCGCGCAATTTCCTGAGCCGGCTCTACCTTGGGAATATAGCGGCTGGTTCGACTGGTTTTTCTTTTTCCCGCGGGGCGCGAAAGAAGCGGAGATTAAAGATTAACGTTTGTCGGCGCGACCGCGCGGCTCACAGAGACGTGTCATGCGGATCGCGCGCGTACCATCACGCTGTTATCGGCAGCGAGGCGTGTCGGAGCGGATAATAATTGAAACAATCCTGTGGCGACGATCGAGCGGATGTATTTTCGCGTACGAAGATTCGTCTGAGTATCAATATCGACGGAGAAGCTTTATGCATTATATGCGGCATTTTCGTAGCGTTTGAATATCAATTGTCGCTCTCTCTATGTCGACGCTTCGGCGAATATATTATAGATACAACGTAATAATTAGGTTTTACTCGCACACATTAGCCTCTTTGAAATGTTTTGAGAGTTCGAGTGGCAAAGTTTCTGCACGATCGTTTGGTTAAATTCATGAATTACGTACAAATACAATATATTTTACGCGCGGACGTATTTTTTTGGAAATGGCATTTGATCGCGTGCGCGCTCGCGCGATGTGTGACGAAGTGCGCGAATGAATAATTCCGTCGTACGTGAAAAATGGAAAATAGAGGAAGCGATATCTGCCGGTGGCGCGGCTTTTTATAAAATAACGCGACGGGGTTGCGCGCTTGAAAATCCGGACGCTTTCTCCCGGCGTTGTTCGGCTAATAATTGAACACTTGAGCGAAAGCGAATCGTCATACCGAGCCCGCGCTTGTTGTCAGCTGCGTTTCGCGCGAGGACGGCCTGCACGAGGCTGCGAAAATTTAGATTTCACCGTCGGCGAGGGTCCCATTTTCGTGTGCACGCGCCCGATGAATTTTTCAGCCGACAACAATCGTACGGCTTTAGTATATGGACGCGCGCGCTCACGGGGCATTAACTTCAAAAGGGTCATTCGCGCGAGCTAAACAAGCAGTAAAAAAGTCAGATAGCGTGTGTATGTGCGTGTGTGTGTGTATGCGCGCGCGAGCGCGCGCGTTTCCGACGTGCCGAGGGAAAAATGCGTCGGAATTTTCACGGGATCTCTCTCACTCATCGACGCAGTCGCGAAAGCCTGCATTTCATCGGACGGCAAATCGTTTCGCAGCTCCGCCGAAATTCGAGGTTTTCGCCCCAAAAATAGACGCGCGGGCTAACGTAGCAACGTGGGAGGTAGGAGGAGACGGACGTGTGCAACGCACATGTCTGTGGAAAAGCGATAAGAGCTCGACCCCGTTTATCTGGCACGCACTTCAACTTTTAATGGCGCCCGCTGCCGTCTTTGCTCGTGTCCGCAAGCCGAATAATTGCGGGCCGGTTTTAGCACGTTCCTCGCAAACTCTCGTGGAACGTACGAAAATTATCACGCGCGCATAAATGGAGGCGAGAATTTAAATTCACGAGAAGAACTCGAATTCTGTTACACTCAGCTGTGATATATTACCGAATATTGCGAATATTGTTTCTCAAAGCTGATCTCTGTGAAGGATAAAAATGCTACTTCATTAAATTTAATTAAACTGAAATTAATCTAACAACGTTCTCCGTATGTTTTTTATTCTTTATTTTAATTGCAATATTATAAAAACATTACGCGAAAAGAAAAACAGTAGTTTATTTTCGAGAATCAATAAATCATCCTTTGACTTTTTTAGTCTCCCGGAGACTGTTTTATAATTCACAGATCGCTAACGAACAAAGTGAAGCAAGTTTGATATTTTTCTGATGGACTGCAACACGTACAAGACTCGAAATTACAGGAGGAACGATATTAAGAGGAGGGACGGTATTCCAATGCGATCGTGAATAATGCATATCTTACTATCCTCGGAACACTATCGCGGAGTGAGATCTTACGTAATAAAGCTTTGAAGAGCTTTAGATGTGATTTGATATCTTATGGCGATTTTACTCACGCCATTTCTTTTTTTGATGACGTCTCGGATGAATCATCTGAACAAGGTGTTCGCAAAAAGTATTACACGAACATTTTACTTTGAGAACAGACATTTCTTCTCCATTTTTTTATTTATTTCCAATGCTTAACTCTAAATATGTAAACAATAACACAAATATTATTGGTTTTAGCGAAGATTTTTAGTTGGGAATATTTATTTTTGAAAAACATTCACACATAAATAGTAAGAATATATTGTAAAATGCAATATCACGAAATCTTTTATTATTATCGAAAATTTTATATCTACATATGCAAGCTAAAAAAAAAAAAAGGCTTTATTTTTATTAAATGCGTTGCACCGTGAGAAGTTTGTGTATATAGCATTACATATAAATGCTAATGTTTTTCATGCATAGAGTATACTCATGCGCACCATCGAACAACGTGTTTATAGCGTCGCTGAAACAACCCTGTACTGTTTTTAACCTTTGTGAAACATGGCGTCCAACTTTTAACAAGTTTTTAAAATAGAAAATGTTGGTATTCTGTTTGTGTAGTTTGCAGTAACAATAATTTCGTTTGCAGTTTAATCTATAAAAAAATACAGTGATATAAAAAACGGTTCGCGTGTCCTGCCTTAAGATAAACAAAAAATTCACTTTATACTCTTTTTTTTTTTTCCAGTGAAATTTGTTTTGCTCGTTTCTGTTTTTATTCTTTTTATCATTGTTTTTGTTTTGCTTTTTGATACTTAGATATATATGGAATATTTTCTCAATTTGTCCTGTATTATTATCGTAAAGTTATTGTCGAGAGAATTTTTCAATGTGGGAGCGTCCGAGTCGCTAATGATTCCGTGGACGTGTCATTGAGGACACGAAGGAAAAATCATGTGCATCGCCAGACGGAGCCAGATGTCGACGACGTCGCGGCATTACTCGAGAACTAATTGCCCTCGTATTATCTTCGTTCCGAGAGAGACCTCTATTCGCGCCGAGCGCCGCCGCCGCCGCCACCCTCGTAATCAGCCGGGCGCAGACCTGTCTATCACAGTCCGCCAGGTGGGAGTGTTGTAATTTGCAAGCCGATATCACTACGGCATCGTGTTTACCGTTACATCTGTCAAGCTAATGGACCCAGATTAAGGCTCAGCCCGTTATCATTGTCCCATTCCCCCGTCTTTCTATCGCTGGCGTTGCCGCCCCTGTTCGCGAAATCCTGTGAGTGACTCGTTAATCCGTCGCCCGGAAAGCCCATGTTATCGCCGATAACACTGTCATTTTTGACAGTCAGCATTATTCCGTCAGTTACGGGTGCCGAGCATCGAGCGGGCCCGTCGCGCCCGGTAAGAAGCTTAAATCGAAACGTCGAGCTCGGGATTGCCGCAAACGACAGCGATCAACCCTTTCACGTTCGCGCGAACGTGCACCAATGTCCATCCGTAATTATGCACGTGTTTGCACAAATGTTTACAAAAGTAAGAGACGCGCCGTGCGCGTATGCTCTCCGCATTTACGTAATTGTTCACGCAGAGCCGAGCATTGCTTACACAAATGTTGACATTGTTGAAACACGCGCGCTTTGAAATTTGTACGGCTTAGTGAATATGACGTCACAGCGACGAAGTCTGTTTGGAACTTGTTATTATATCTGCTGCGAGTTAGATGGCATAGATATCATAAAGCATGTACATATATATACATGTATGTAAAAACATACATTCGCAAAACACTTTCGAAGTTGCGAATTTATTTTACAACAACGTGTGTTAACCATTTTTGTTTTTTTTTTTTGAACTTACGTCTTGTCAATCATTTTTCTTGATATTACAGTACGCATTCGTTTGACTGAAAAAGAACAAAAAAAAAGAACAATATTTCGAAAATCCTATGAGAGAGAAATTCGTGACTTCTCTATACAAATAAAAGTTAAGAATATTGCTTGAGAAAATACCGAGGTTTGCTATAGCAAAACAGTGTTACGTGCCGCGAATCAATCAACTGAACACGCTCAAGATTTATTGCTTTCCTCGGAAATAGACCCCGGCGACGCAATAATGCACACGTGAGAGGTAAATCAACAAATATCTCACGGATCGATGTAATTCCGACGCGCGTCGTTATTTTATTAGATTACTCACTTGAAAATGTCTGCGCGAAGTGGATTAGTAGATTGCCTCGGATTCGACAAGTCCAAGTATAACGTTACGCTAAATGTTTCATTTCTTCGTTTCGAGTAATTGAGCGAGCGTTGGCGACGTTGACAGAAATAAACGCGAAAGCGAGGAGCAGGTGAATTCAGTATGAAATGCGATGAATATACGCGTCCTCATCTCTGCTCTCGTGTAATGAGCAACTTTGAGCGGGCAAAAATAGTTGCGCATCTTCGTCTTGAATGGCGAAGTCGGGCACCGAACGCGAGGCCACTGATCTTCAAAGTAACGACCGACGATATACGAGTTCCGCACGTATACGACTTCGCGGATGACGCGAGAGAAGGATTCTCTCGTGCTTGTTAGAGGATCGTGTTATTGGCCGCTCGAATGCTGACCCCATCCGATTCTATGATCATCGTCGGCGAAATTTCCGTAACAACGGATTTTTCATTTCGCGCGAATGTCTTTTTATTTTCCTCTCCGGCGCAGCGCACTGCCTGCCGGATGCTCTCGTTAAAGCCCCTTTCTCATCGTGGGACGCACGTCATTCTATCCCCGGCGCGAGATTTTCACAGCTGGTGCGACACTAAATATTTAATGATCCAGGTAAATGTTGGATGCGACAGCTCAGGATCGAGATGCAGACGCAAATTCCGCTCGATAGTCGGAATTCTTTCGCCTGGAGAATCTCGTTTGGGAGTTCGCACTCTGGAAATTCTAGCCGAGAGAGAGAGAGAGGCAGGGGGTGAGGTGGGAAGGGAATGGAGGCATCGCTCTCTTCCTCTTCGTTCGAAATCGATATCGCGCACGAACATCCGACGTGAATTATTACGCGAGGCGTTCAGCAAATTGTCTTATCGCGTGGCGCGCGTTTGACAGTGACACAATTCTTGCAAGATGTAATATTTATATTAAAAGTCCGCTCAATCAATCTACGTCTTTGCTAGAAAGGGGGTTTAAAAACAAATTTGAGAGCTATACGCGTATCTGGATATTAATTGCCTCGATTTGCTCGGACGAATTGCTTCGTCGTGTTCTTGCGCGAGTCACCGTAAATTGTTGCTCGGAGAGAAAACTTTAGCAATTAATTCTTGAAACCTTCTCCTCCCTCCTCGATGATGTTATGAAAAAAAAAATAAATAAATAAAATGTATCGTGGATATTTCGGTTTTATTACCGGCCAAGGCGTAAATAATATTTTTCTTTATAAAAAAGACAATAATAAATTTTAGATACACACGTTTCTCAAATTTCTTATTCCATAAATGTTCATGATTTAATATCTCTGGCTGCTGCGCGTATTTCGCGAATCCGTGCAGGTATATAAGATTTTTCGCGATGTTAAGTTGTTATACCAAATCGCGTTGAAATGCATACACGTACGATAGTAATTTGCTAAGGTAGCTTTAATACGCTGCACGCGCAATCTGTAAACTCAAACAACCACGGTCGCATCTAATCGGCGGAAGACATACAGAGACACGGTTTGCGTTTAAATTCACAGAGAGCTTAAATTTCATCCTTGAAGACCCACTATGCCGCAAATATATAGGTATACGCGAGCTTGAAAATTCTCTCACAAATAAACACACGCAATGGTGTGTTTGCACAATTTTATCATTTATTATTCGCGCGTATTACATATTAAAACAATTAAATTCTACGTAATACGTAAATCAAATAAAACCGAAACACACACGAACCGAATAAAGGCTACAATAGAAATCTTTTGTTACGACAAATGTGCGTGTTAGAACCAGCTGCGTAGCGCAGCTTTATATCCGTGACGTTTGTATATCAATAAATCTTGATTATCGCATGGCCGGCGGGACGGCAAATTTCTGATTAAATCTGTTGCGGAGTCGCGTGAAATTAGCATCAAATGTTCCGCGCGTTGTGATTGACATGGAAACCAAACCGTACTCGCCAAAGCGTATAAGCATTAATGAAGTCTCCGCGAATTATTGCACTCTGTCACGTGCCGGTAAATTGTCGCGAAATAAACGTGCCGCGCTGTATGCCGTTTGCTTGTTATTGCTTCATTAATTGCAGGCGCGGCAAGTAAGCGGAAACACGCATAGCATATTATCTAATTTATCGGGAGCGGGCTTGTCCTACGCAGATGCGCGCCTCGATGAGAGGCGATTTGCGCAGTGTTTGGACGGCGATAAGCGCAGGAACGTGATTAATCTCAGCGCAGATGCACCTTGCGACGAAATATATATACGCGCGACTCGGATCTCTCTCCTCCCTTTCTCGTCCGCGCGAAGTAGAATAAAAGCGCGATCCGGATACGTAGTATGCAGTACAGGTATCCGCGTTATTCGAGCGGCCGCGTCACAATGGCCGCAAGGCGATTATAAACTAGAGCAATTAATTATAAGTGGTCTCGCAGCATAACGACTTCATGCTGGAAATTCCGGCGTGTAACGCCGGTGCATACCGCGAATATTTGGTTTGCCATGAAACGCTTCAAGACCGGCCGTGCCTTCGTCTTCTGGTATGCGGTGAAACTGCAGTTCTCTGTTCTCTTCTATCCGCTTTCCAAACCATTCCTCCCTCCTGCCGTCTTCCCGCGCCACCGCTCTTATCCTTTCTTTTTCCCGACGACGACGAGCGCGTATTCCACGCGCGACCACCCCCTCGTTCTCTTTTCCTCGTACTCTTCGAGAGATGCCATTTATCAATTACAAGTTGCGAACGCCCGAGAATAAAAACACAGAAAAATTCCATTGTCAGTGCTGGGATTTTCGTCCCGCGTCTATTTCCCTGCCGCTTAAGTCGTCGCGAGACTTTGCATCTCTCGATATACATATAGCGTGCGCGCAAGAATCTCTGACAAAAGACGCGCAGGAATGTCCGCGTTTCAAAGTCTAAAACGATTTCTCGTGATGCAGTTATCTCGTCAACTTAAAGTGGTGCTTATTATATCGCGCAATTATTTATTTCTCCGGCATGTGCGTTTTTTCTTTCTCTAACGATAATCGCACTGAAAGATTTAATAGCAAATTTCGAGCGTGTTGCAAATACTTTAAATAATCGCGTAACAGATTTCTCTGTATTTTATTTTTTTAGAGTACAGGGAACGATATTTAATATCGCATTAATATTGTTTGCGATATCATATGTAGTTTCCGCGCTTTATGAGAAGATTTGATCGTTCTTATAGTTCGAATCAACTTATATATATATATATATATATATATATATATATATATGTATATATGTGTATGTATATATATACACGTTGAATCATATAGGATTCTGAGATTGATAAGGGCCGCGGCAGCAAATTCGCTTATAAGAGGATCGATTGGCGCGGGTTTCGAATCATAAATGTAATAACGATAAAATGTCATTTTGCTGAGAGCGAGCGGCGTTTTCTGTGCGAAGGAAATAACGTATGTTCGGTTTTCCTAATCGGATGTTCGACTGGCTTTTCCGGGATAATAGCTCGAGCAGCCAGGGATTACGGGAGGGACAGAGCCTCTCTCTCGAATAGCTTCCCTATCGCTTTGATAACTCTGTTCGATGGTCCGGACGAGCTGCTACCCTCTCTTTTGGGTGCGCGCGCGCGCGCGACTGTCAGAATTTTATATATTCCTTTATATGTAAGAACACACGTATATAGGCACGTGTATAGGCCTTTCATTCGTACAGCATATTATCGATACACTCAATATCCACTTCTGTCAAATTGCAACTTAAGGCTCGATCCACACTATCAATTCGCTCACAATCCGCTCTCAGTCCGATCAAATGTTATTGCATACACTTGAGCGGCACTTGAGTGTTACTCATAGTGTGAATACGTACCTTGTAAACGATGCAACAATATTTTGATCGGAGAGCGAACCGATAGTGCGTGAATCTCCCTCTTGAGTGATAACATAAAAAAAATATGTTTACAGAAAAATGAGAAATATAAGTTTACATCACCGAAATAAAAATAGTTTCAGATTACTGAAGAGTTTTAATTTTCCGAGAAATTTTTTACAAGTCTACAAAATTGCAATAATAGAAATTAATACAACAAATTGCATAGTCGCAGTGATTTAATTTTAATATAGATGTAAATACGAGAATATATTATTGCTTTATCTTCTCTCGTGCGCATGTGTCACAATCATTTAAATGTCAGTCTGTCCCTTGAAGACGTGGAATAAACCCGCAAACAACATCGCGTAATATGAGAGAGGGAAGCCTTTGTCATCTCATTAAAATTACGTCAACTGCGAGCGGGCAGTTACGTTAACTTGGCAACATCGTCCATGAAATCAGCTTCTAACGCGAACTATTCCGAGCAACCGGGAGAACCACCCTGAGGTTACCTTGTTGCTCGTTATCAAGTTCAGACCGAGAGATAAGCAGTAATGTACTCACATTGACTACTAAGTAACGTGACCTTGACCATGGAACAATAATTAAACGCAAACACATATATGTAGAAAGTGTTTCATGTGTGAAAAACTTTATTTTTTCTCCGTAGTTATATTAGAAGACCAAACTCCAAGAAGAATAATGTTCGTTTTTTTTTTCTAAAGCCACAACTGTGACATTCGACATGTATAACAGGAAAACGAAGGAATATAATCCGTGAATCAAGTTTCTCTTGAGGGATATACATAAATTATAAAATCTTCTTTAGATAATTTTCACCTCAACTTTCTCTTAACAGAATCTTAGTTTAAGCTAGGCTGGTCGTTGAAATATTCACCGCTGAAAATTAAGAAGTTGCGAAACAAGATAATGATTTCGAATAATAATATTCGCTGAGACAAAATTAATTCCGACATTGTTGAAAAATCCCTCGTACGATTGTACACTTGAATCTCTTGAGTTTTGTGTTGAGTGTTGTTTTCGTCGATTTGTTTAAAAATAATCCCGCGTGCACGGAAGTGACGTATGTACACGTGTGGGTGAAAAAGATATTGTCGTATTATCTTGCGGGAAAGCAGAGACATCGGTAACGCTAAAGTAACGCCGTTGTTTCGAGAGTAATATTGTTTCGGGTTGTTTCACACGAAGCTACGAGCCCTTTCATGTTTGAGATCCCCGCGCTACCGACGGCGAACTGAATAAAAGGAAAATGAACCCAGGCAGCCACACCCAGGCGGTCTTCGCATTCCGAGGCGTTCACCCTCATCCCGGGAAATCACGGTAATCTCAAGAGTTTTTTTTTTCTCAGAAAGAAGTGTTCTCGTGCTCTAGTAGAAATAACCTTAAGAAGTTACGCGGGGTTTATCGTGCACAAACGCGGCCGGCGTTCGCGTTTAACGTAATTGGAGAGTTCCGAAAAAGTGATTTGCATTGGTCGAGAATCCACCGGTCGTAATAACAGCAATGTTTATTATGTCATCGCGCTAATGGCAAGAAACGCAATATGGGAATCTGCAAGGACGATGATAATGTATGCGCCGCGATGACGGAGTCGCCGCAATTGCGTAGAAGCAAGTGACCGCATGTGTAACCGCTGCCGCGTGTGTGGAACGTTTATGAATATGTGATGCTCGCGACGGGCATGAGGTTCGGTTGGTGTTGCAGTTTGTCGAGTGAACTTTAAAACGTATGCAATTTTCCGCCATATCGCATTATGGAACGCGCGAGGAAAAACAACAATTCTCTGTTTCTCTCTCTCTCTCTCTCTCTCTCTCTCTCTCTCTTTCTCTTTTTTTCTCTTCCTTTCTGTTTCTCTCTTTCTCTCTCTTTCTCTCCTTCTCTCTCTTTCTCTCTATTCTCTGGACCCGCAATTTCGCCTTCGCGTACTGTTGCGCACTTGTAACTCGCGTATATTAAAATTACTAACGTTTTGCGGTCGGAGCGGAAATGCATTTGATGCACGTGAAATATATGCGTGGTAGGAATAATCTGTTTCCTGAAATACGTATTTAAAAATATTGCGCTACAATTCCACGCGACACGCATGACAAAGTCCACCACGCCGGTTTGCGAACACCAAGCCCGCTCGAGAGAGAGAGAGAGAGAGAGAAACCAAGGGTGGAAATATTTTGCATAGATCATAATTTTTATCCTTAAGTCAGACAAAAAACACGATATCCAGTTATAATTAAAAAGTAGAGGAAGAATTATATGTACGAGGGAAACTAATAAAGCTGCAATCAGCCGTTATGGGGAGCTTCGCTCTCGATCTATTAAAAGTGCGCTATATAAATTACAGAGAGAAATTGAATTGGAAAGAGAAAATCTGAGGATGACAAAAATTACTCTGGCAATTCCAACGGTCGTCTTTTGTCGACCGCGATTTTCGGCGGAAGATATATACCGATTTCTATCCTATAGGCAAATGTGTCTCATTAAAAATAATGATGGTGTCATCAGTATCGATATTCGTAACGACTCAGCGGGATTTCGACGAGACCGCGATAAAAACTGCAGCGCGGCAAGACCGCCGCGCGCAACTCGAGTAAAAGATGCTGATAGGACGCGTTGATGTGTCTGAAGATATCTCGCCTAAGTAAATCAAAAAACGAACGAGCACGAAAAATTTCGCGGACGGAAAAGTGACACGCGGCGATGTTTTTACCTAAAAATCGTCTTATATCGTGACGTGACACTCCTATCCCTGCCGCGGCAACGACACCGTGTTTTGAGAGAGGTGCTCGCGTGCTACGCTGTTTATTCAATGCTTGTACGTACATATATAGCGCAAGCCAATTTATCTCGCGCTTTGGACAAACGTCAAAGCCTTGCGTCTGAATAATGGTACGGCGGTTCGGGTACTGTGGTTAGACAATGACGTCCCGACGCTTTCCGTCTCGTGTAACCCCTTCGGTCTCCTAAAACAACCGAACGTACAACACCGCGCTGGCTTCGCGCACCGGCACGCTCGTTTATGAACGTACGTACGTACATACATACATATATACATACATACGTACATACATACATACATGTACACGCGCTTTCACGTAACTGGACCGAGTATACACGCGAGTAAGTCTCACGCTGTGCCCTCGCCTAATTAGTCGTCCTTATGCGACTCGTTTATCAAAGGTGCACGCACCACGTAGCAGGTAGCGCCCGTTGCCACCCGGTGAGAATTAATTGAAGGGCTCAATGCGGGATTGTCACGCTCTCGGGGTCCGATTGACCCGGGAGAGTAGCGCGCGTGCTACTCTCTGGGCTCTTCCAGTCGGAGAGAGAAAGAGAAAGAGAGAGAGAGAGTCCAATTATTAGATACACGAAAATTACAGTGGTTTCGTGTACAAACAAATGTTGCGTCGCGCGTTCGATCGGGAATAAATTATATTATGTGACCGCATACAAATCTGGTTAAGTGGGTGTCATCGGAAATTGGGGATATTCGCCGGGTCATGATTGTTCCCCAATTAAACAGTATCGGATCCGTAATCGAAAGAATACGCGAGCATGTTTATTAGCTTAGTTGTGTATTTAAATTGATGCGTGCCGCAATGTATGCGTATAATCGCTTTTATTTATACATGCAAATAGACTTTGCGTGAGATTTGACATATGTTGTACGCGCTCTTTAATGTAATTCAACTCAGATTATCGTTGCACTATATATATATATTGTATATATAGTTAGCAGCGGATTTAATCGACGTTTACAGTGATGAATGATCGGCCAATTATCGATTAAAAGTGGGACAATGTAAATAAATTAGTTGGAAACGCGGAAACGTATTTTTTAATGTGATATATCGCTCGATGCTTTGGTCGCTGTAAAAATCGACAAATTTCCTATAACGCGATTTCGCAAATATCATTACGAATTCGCACAAATCATTTTTATTTCCATTTATTATCTGTACAAATAATTATCCATACGCGCAAGGACACCATCAAAGGTGTGTGGCAATTTACATATTAAGTAGATAATTAACTCATTGAAATATTGGTGAAACAAATATATTACGAATATGTAAACTTGCGTTCGCAAACGGTAAAGAGATTAATGACGTGATTAATTCTTTTCGAAGCAAATGGTATCGAACCGGCGCTACTCTGTGTAATGTAAAAAATGAAATTAATAATAAAAACGACATTATTTCTGCCATTTTGCAATTTAGTGGGACGCGAGAAAAAATAATCGCGAAAATGAATATTTTACGTGTTGTATCGGAGTGAGAATGCGGCTACATTCAGCGAGCGAAATTTTTTTCGTGTTTTTTGGCATCAAAAATTTGAGATACAAATATATACACATACATTCGCGTGCAAATTGTCCGTCTTTCTCGTATACCGTTTTCCTGATTTCGCGCAAAACATTGTCTAGTCGTGATTCGCGCGATCGATGTCCTCTCGCTAGACGGATTTTACGACGTAACTATCGCTGCCGCGCCGATATCGTCGGAATATAACACGAGACTCCTCCCATGGCGCGCATTATATTACCGGGATAATATTATCAGCTGTAACGCGCTCGTGACGGCCGTTAAGGTCTAGGATCGCTTGGGATCTCCGCTTGCGGCTCGCAAAGATGCGTGCGCAGAGGTCTAAACAACGATCTGGTTATTAACCGAGTTTTCTATAAGTTTTCTCGTTTCTGCGTTTGTGTGCTTCTTCGCGTTGCACCCTTCCGGACCGAACCGTCCGTATATACATATATATATATATATATGTACGCTGTCGAGTACATCGCGGTTCTTTCGCGGTCGTTGCACCACTTCCGTCAGACGCAGGGAGAAGCTCTGTGCGAACCTTCCTGAATTTGCAATGCTGAATGTTTTACCGCGCGGGAATAGAGCGCGAGAATACCTACCATCCGCGGATCGTTCGCCATTTTTCAAGATAACGCGGAGTAAATCTGCGCGCGTGCAAAAAACAGTTCAATTTGTAAAAATACGAGAATCGCACGAAAAACGCGTTGCAAGGTTATTTGTCCACCCGTGCTAATTGCTTGCCACTCATATGCGATCCGGACGAGTAAATTTTGGTTAATTCTGGTGCTTTGACAGCTCGACGTTCAGCGCTTAAATACCGTGAATTGATTGATTGAAAGTCAATAAAAAAAAAAAAATAACGGACACGTGATATTGATAAGATAATGAAAACCGGAGTTGGGAGGGAAGGTAAATTGTGATGCGCGAGAATGCGAGATTCATGCGTAAAACACACTTGAATCGCGCTCAAAAAAAGCTCTCGAGTTGTGTCATTTGCTTATTCTCATTTATTTCTTCGCGCTGCATTCACACGCTTTTAAGCGTATATAAAGCTTACAATTAGTATGCACTTAGAAAGGAAAAGAGAATAAAGCAATTTTTTTTTTATTTTTATTTGTTTCTACGGCAAAAATCGCGGCGACGAGGTAGGCGCGATGAGAACGCGCACAGCCGAAACTTTTGGACGCCTCTTAGTGCTTTTCGCAGAAAATCGAATTACTCGTTTCGCGTTTGCGGCCCGTCGACGGCAGGAAATGAGCACCCAGTCCTTCACTGGCAATGGGCATTTTCCGGAGCCGCTTCGACGACCCCTCCGCGACGTCTCGCCCCGGACTCGGTGCAATTTGATTTTATCGCGAATGCGGATCTAAAAACAAACGATCGTGGAGTTTCTCTCTCTCTTTCTCTCCTTCTCTTTTACTTCGCACAGATCCGCAGGATCCAGAAGTTTAAATGCGGTATGGATAGTGCCTTGATATAAACTGAACACGAGTTCAACGAATATCATTTCTGTCGGACATTGGCAAGAGATAATTCGTGAATCTTGACTGCGAGTTGTTTGGATGTGTTCCAATCACATCATCGAAACTTATAAGTACATGAAATTAAAAAATAGAAAATACGTGCTTGTTTATTTATTTCTTTGAAATAATAGAAACGGAAATAATGATATAATCTTGTCAATAATTAGTGTTATATATAAGTGACTTGCTTTTCATGTTTTAAAAATGGTAATTTATTACAAATAATCTCAAAGTAATCGAAGAGTGATAAGTAGCATGAGAGGAATATTTATAATTTCTGTTTTCTTGGAATTATTATTAAAAATTGTCATTTATCACTTCATGTGTAATCAGCTGTTTACGAAATTAACAGAGAGAAAATTTTTCTGACGATATAAAGAAGCGCGATTACTTTAATTAGAGTATATAATTTGAACAATTCCTACAGTTTCCGTCTTGGAAACTGGCGCCTCCATTGTGAAACTTGGCTTGAAAGACCTACAGAAGCATCTAAACCAGAATATGTGCGACGAGACAAGTGTGGTGGAAATGTTGTCGGCTTTACCTTACCAACGAGTGAAAGGAAGGGAATGTCATGTTGTAGAAAGAAGAAAGCGAGACGGAGCACGAGAGAAAGATCCTGGCGGAAAGGGAAGTGTGACTCAAAGAGAGAGAGAGAGAGAAGGAACGAAAGGAGGAGTTGGAAACACGTTTCGCTTCCTGCCGTCACCTTGAAGCCATCTCTTACCGGTTTACGAGGGCACCCGCGAAAGTTTCGGTACACTTGCACTTAGAGTCATCCTTCGAAATAGTGCGCGATGCAGGGTACTGTAATGCCTGTTACGAATACTGGCTCGCGAGCTGGTTGGGTTGGGTTTTATGACTCGCGCTACTCGTTCGCATGCCACGTGAAACGTTTAAACTCCTCTCGCAACCTTTCCGATGGTGGCTTCTATCGCCGTTACGGCTTACATGGGGCGCACTAAACGCGATACTCCCTTGCTCGTGACTCGAAACCAATTTTAACCAATTTGCAGCGTTGTGAATATCGCGCGTTGTTTTTGCAATTTTTCATATGACGACGGGCGTCTCTCGCGACGCCGGAACAGACGTGGTTCTGAAAGACGTGAACCGCGTACTATATTCAAACGAAGGGATCAAGCTTCGCAACTACCGGCGCTAACATCCGACCTCGTTAAGACACGAAACGGTATGTGCAATCGAAGAAGGCGAGCGCTTTACGACGGGGGAGAGCATCCGACCTCGTTAGGAGTCTAGCCTACGGTTTAAAGGAGTTGATAAACGAGGATATCTACTGATTGATCGACAGCCTGTTAAAGTAGTCCCCGCACGTGTAGGCCGTCCGGACGCGGTGAATCACAGGTCACGAAATCTTATCATCTGACATGGAAAAGTGGATAATCTTTTTCACCGTCAGATCCGCGTTCGATTTCAACCTATTTTCACTCGCCACAGATTGAAAAGCAACCCCTCGATCGAACACGTGATTTCGTACTCTGTACAAGAGAGCGGCGGGAGGACGCGTAAAGCCTTTTTAATTCGCCGCCGCGAGAAGTCCGAGTCTGATCATACACGGACATTAACTACTTACGACAGTCAAAGGTCGTGAAAGCAAGAAAATTTTCAATCGTAACAATAAAATATTTAATAAAAATTAAGTGATTTTTTTCTCACTGCGGTTTGTTTTTTTATATGGTGACAAAAATTATGTTTGCTTCGTATCGTTTTTAACTAATGTATACGAGTCAAACCGCGTAATCTAAAATAATTTTCAAACTCTCTAAGTACAAGCATAAATTGAACTATTAAAATACGAAACAATTTCTTACTGAATTAACTTTCTTCCGACGTGCTCGGCATGATAATATCTATATACCCCACGTCCTAATTAAGCAGTACATTTCGGATCGATAAAGAACCGAACGCCCTTTATACATTATGATACATTCATCTTTGTTCGAAAAAAAAAAAGCTAAAGACTCGTGTAAACAGAGGCTGCACCGTTTGTTCCACCTGTTTAACGCAAAATGTTCGATCATCTATCTATTCTAAGGAGATTCCGGCGGTCGGATCTTCTGGAAGCGGCTTTAGTGTGCCTACGTGTGTTTCTCGCTATCCTAAGAACGTGTCTCTTGTACAAGGAAGGCGGGTCTTACGGTTTGTGATGGCGGAGGGCACGTGAACCTCGACGGGCGCATGCGAACCAACCCTAAAGCTCACGGCAGACCAGAAAGGATCACGCTCTCTCCCTCTCTCCCCCTCTCTCTCTTTCTCTCTCTCTCGTTCCCCCGCCGTCTCTCCCTACCCGCTCTTTCTTACCCTCTCTTTTACTCCAGCCGCCACCGAGCCGGGTAAAGCCCTCGTGTGCCAGTCCGCACCGAGATTCCGGCGCGAATCGTTCTTTCCCGGTCGTGGCGTCACGCCAAGTTCTAGATGGATGTCGCTGATCCGCATTATTGTGTCAGCGATTTACGTCGTCGCGCAGGTGCTCCTCGCTCGTCCATCCTTCGTAGAAGGTCAGTGATGATGAAGTTTGTTGTTAGTGCCGTATCGCATTGAGAATAATCTCTTGTCTGTTTGTATTTGAAAACGCGTCTTGTGCGTGGATTAAGGGGTTGGTGCATGGCTTGTTCGGATGTTACGCGGCACATTGCGCCAACTTCGCAAAGTTTGTCTTGGCCAATTCGCGAAGTTCATGGTAATTGCTTCGCAAAATTGCCGCGCGATACGTTGCGACACAATGTACCATGATCGCAAGTGTTAATTTCATATCTTTGTCTTGTAATATTTTTGACACACGTAACCGGCATAAAAACATTTCGAATAATATTATAAATGCGAACGTACACAATCTGGTGAACTTGTCAAAAGTTGTTTCGTAAGTAATGTGAGATATTCTTGTTAGTTAATGTTTCGTCAGAAGTTTAGTAGCCGTAACGTCGTTAAAATTAACTAGAAAATTGCTACGTTGTCTTTCAAGTAAAGATTGTTCTCGAAAGAGAGAAAGAAGAGAGCGAGAGAGAGAGAGAGAGAGAGTGAGTGAGAGTGAGAGTGAGAGAAAGAGAGGGAGAGACAGACAAGAGTGTGAATTGGCCGGCAACTTTCGGCAGTTTGCGTGCTTCAGGATTTCAGCGTTAATTTAATGACACGCCGTAACACGCTGTGAAATGAGCGCAGTAACGACGCGTCATGCGCGATAAACCGTACATGACAGGTACACGACACTTTCGTTTCATTTACACAACCTGCTTTCGCTAAGGAACGACAGCGCGTGTGCTTAGATAAGCTCAGCGGCTATCAAGAGCTAAAGGTACAGCGATCGTTAAATTTGCAGTGCAATGTGCTTAGTGTCACACTTCGTGTTTCTTCTTTTTCTCTCAACACCATTGCTGTGCCTGATTATTCTTAATAATTCGTTCGCAGTGTAATTGAACGTAATACTTCGTAATACTGCAACTTTTATGAAAATTACGTGTGTCACAAATAATCTGAAATATACAACAGAGGATTCGTATAAAACATTGACCAAAAAATTTTTATTAACAATTTTTATGTTTTTAGTTCTCGCACACACGGTTCATATTACAGAGATTATATGTACTTTGTGATAATTTTGTATAAATGAAGATTTCCTATCAACGTAGATTTTTCTCCATTATCTGGCTGCGAGTCAGCCTCTTCGTGCGAATGGGAACGTGCGAAGTATCGCATATGTCCGTTGATAACGTTATCGCGGCGGAATTTAATTTCTCCTTCACGTTTTCACCGCGCAGCGATTCGAGAATCGCGATAAAATTCTTGCGCAGGTAGGGTCAAGCGCCGACAAAGAGCACACGCAAAAACTCGGTCGTTCGACCGTTTTATATCTGCTATCGCGCGTTTTTCAGCGAGACTCGAGATTACACCAGCCGATGTACACACATTGTTTGGGGTGTGGTGGATATCTAATCCCCGATTGGCCCGAGCTCTCGATTCTTCTTTCCAGTGCGATTATCCCCCAATATCCTGATACATTATTTATCTCCCATCTATAAAACCTCGGAGTTTTCACGAGAAAGGCGAGAAACCTTCCTCCGTTCGGAGAACTTTTTTCTACCGCGCGTCCAATCCCTGGCACACGATCCTTACCCGCCGACAATAACGAACGGACGAAGCGGCGACGAGTGCGAGTGAGGCTTTTCTACTTTTCCCTTCATTCTTTTTTTCTCTCTTCGCTCCCTTTTCTCGGCGAACTCCGCCGAGAAGCCTCGGCCGCATTGACTGCCAAAAAAAGCCTTGGCAGCGGTGCGACACTCATTTAATTTAAGGATAACAAAGCACTATCCTAGACAAATCCCCGGATTAGTTTTACGGCGTTCCTATTTGCGCTTTAGTCACTGTGTTTTCTCACGTACATATATATTTTCACATTCTGTCGTGAGGCGTTCCGTGTCATAATAATATACGGTAAATAGCAAAATGTATCTTCGCAAAATTATTGAGCGACATTGTTTATTTATACCGCGTGCAGCGTATAAAATTTATGTCACACACAGTATGGGCTTATGAATTAAAGATTCGCTTTTCATGTATTTTTTTAACACAATTTCAGAATTAGGAGAGATTAATAGAAGATTACATAGTAATCACACCATTATACGTAAATTATAAGCCATATTGTTGCAGCATGTTTAATTTGCTTTCTTGTGTGCCGGATCGATATCAGTTCTCTGTACCCAACAAAACAATTGAATTAGGAAGCAGCAAGAACATCGAGGTTTGGTTATCGAAACCCCGTATTTCTCCAAAATGACCTGCTTTTCGCACGTTAAACTGCAAATCCGCAAATGTAATTTTTTTTCCCCCGAAATCCTGTGTTTTTTTTTTGCAACACTGAAATTGAAATATATTGATATTAATGCGTACATACGCCCGCGACCAAAAAGTGAATGTTGTTAAAACTTTATTTTTGAAAGCTTGCTGAATTTTAATTCTAGTTTCCTGTGTGTGTGGGTGTGTGTATCCATATATATATATATATATATATAAATTTTATATACATATAGTAATGAATAAAACGCGAAATTATTTTTTAAATTAACGTTAAGTAAAAAACTCGTTTAGAAGACTTGTGATCGTAAAATTTTATTAATTTTTAGTAATTTTGCACAACGCGCGCGCGCACGAGTTAATCGCGAGCAATGAAAATTTATAAACAGAGCGCGATGAGAGAAAATCGATTTATTCCAATTTTCCGTGGAAAAAAACAAAAAAATTGTAATCTCCAGGGACAATTCTTCCGTGAATGAACAATCATTTTAGACAAACAGCGGCGAATTTCAATGAGCTACAAGTAATAATATTTCTCAATGAGATTATCCATGTCGGAATTACCTTCACAATATGTAGCACAGAGCGTGAATCACGTTCCATATGCTACGATCTTACGGATATCCAAATTAGACTATGGCCGTGATTGACTCATTCGAATCGATGCACACTATTGTTCCCTCGGTACTATTGTATGCATGCTGTATGGCGCGAGGCGATCATTAATATACAACGCTACAAGGCGACATTCAACGATGAAAATCAGATGAGCGATCTAGTTAGCAGGATATCGATCCGACAGATCGCTCGTCACACAAACTGTTTTCGAGGATACGTGCAACAATAATACACGGTAAGAGCGAAATAATAACAAATTTCTCGACGCACAACGAACACCTTAATGCGAGAAACGTTTATTTTTTGCGTTGCATTGTTGAATTTTCAATAATCAACTGCGCTTTTGATCAAACATCAATAATAGCATGCAGGTGTAATTAGAAAATTGGTAAATATTGGAAGAGACTCTCTCTCTACTGAATATTTATCGTTTGTGCAACGAGCACACGCGGATGTTTAAGGAAGAAATTTGACATCTAAACGTGTGTGCACAAAGCGCTAATATGGACCGAACGAGCAACCAGTTGCATCCTGTTTTGTAGAACGAATGGTACATAACGCGGGAACAGGCTCGGCGTAAATATTTGTCACTATTTCGTTCATTAGAGAAGAGAGTACGGGATATCGATTCCTTCCTAAGTAGTCGAGGCAGACGTACGACCCGCCTTCTTTAATCATGAAATAGGAGAGTCGCGCGCGCGCGCAAATACACACACACACACACACATATACCGAAGAGTGCCGAGGAAAACAATTCCCTCACGGCGTCTCGCGCAACGTTCATGATTTCACGGGGCCCCTCCTTATTTCGGGTGTACCGTGGACAAATGCGACCAACGTATCGAACTTCCGTCCGGGCTAATTTATGGCGTTGGGATTAGGGGAGTAAAATAGAGAGGGAGAGGCCGGAAAATAGCAATTCTGCAGTGCGGGTAACTATCCCCCCTTGTGTCTCTTTCCTTTTCCCCTCCCCTCCTTCTTCTTTCCAGCTCGCCGAATGGGTTGAAACGCTTAAGAGGCGAACGTCTCTCCTCGGCCGTAGTGAAATATCACTAAGAGAAAGAAACGGTCGTCCCCTTCGGGGGTTGACAAAAAACACGGGCAATAAAACTCGGGGGAAACGTCCCCCGTGCACCTCCGACCAAACTGGGAGGTTACGTTCGAGCGATTACCTTTCCGGTTACGTAGCCATATGTGTGTGCTCTCCGAACCTCTTTCGTTCGTAAACGAGATAAAAGAATCGTAGAAAACGATATATATTTCGTGCATTAAGCGCGGCGCAGAGAGCAAATACTCGAGGGGAAAGTTGCATCAATGTGTGCGATGCCGGTGCTCGACAATACATTGGGAAAGCACTTTGGAGATGCACGAGATGCATGTTTTCAATGCGCTTCTAACAATGCGGCGTTTCCGGTATTACGCGTATTTCTCATTCACGTAAAAATTGACTAATTTTCTTTCACTTTGTTTGTTGTATCGCGCGCGTTCAGAAATTTCATAAGTTTTTACAACTTTGAGATTTATGGATAGATTTTCGCTACACCCTCGCTACATACTACCTTCGCTAATTGGACGTTGCACCGAGCATCATTTATCAGAAATTACCTCTACTTTATACGCGGAGAAACAGAAGAGTTTAAGCTGAATCATGCTCAATTAATCATGCTTATTTGAAGTAATATGGGTCACCGCGTCTTCCGAGCGCTTGCGCGCGCGCGCGCGTGTAATCATTTCATTTCCATAAATAAAACATCGTTCAATTAATTATAATTGCGCGCCTATATCAACATTACGTACACACAGTAAAGCTTTTATTTCACCCGTTATTCAGTGCTTCCCAATTTTCAATTAACGAATTTTGTACAATTTTCTATTGTGCTCTGTTATTTGGGGGAGGGGGGGGGGAATGGATACCCATTACTCTTATTTTTATTTTACATCAGCACACATTCCGTTGTTTGCAAAAAAAAACTAGTCAAACAGAAAAGGAATCATCATCAATTATTCTTGAAATGATAAAAATGTCGTATAATTTTTTCGAAGTCTGATCACACAAGTTATTACACCCCGGAATTATGGCGTCGCGAATGTATCTCCCGCCGTGTATGCTCATTGATCCGAAGCGGATCGTTAAGGTGGAAGCGTACTGCGCGTTCAAACCGTTATTTGACGACCGATTAGGGCGGCAGCGAAGACGGCGGCGGCGAAGATGACGGCGGCGACCCCGGAGAAACGACCGTGCAGCCGGTACTCGACGATAATTGGGGATTGGTTCGCGAAGTCGTCTTGCCGAGAGACGACCCTCGTTTGATGTGGTATCCTTTGCCGCGGATGTATTTTCGATGTGTCTCCGGTTGTGCGATACCAAAGACGGGATTCTGCGCGAGAGCAAGTAGCAGTCATCGTTGCTAAGACGATACCCTCTCACCTAACTTTCTCGCGTCGCGATCGTAGAATCGAGCGAAGAAGCGGCCACACGGACAAAGACCGGATATACTCCTCCTCTTCCCGCGCGCGCACCACCGCGAATCCTGCCTTCGCTCAGCGCGGCGCTCGCTATTTCGAGAGAGTTCTCCTCTATCAATACTTAATGCAAAGAGAGACGCGGCATCGAGAACTAATGAACTCTCTTATTCCCACTCTGGAGAGAGAGAGAGAGAGTCCATTGTCTTTTCACGAATGCTCTGTACGCCGCGCGCGCGGAACCGATGCAGCGCCGCATTCACGGCGGCGGCGGCGGATACGCGAGGGGAGGGGGCGGGAAAGAGAGGACACGCTTAACGTCCAGGAATTCGGATCCTCATAATACCGGGGAATCTCTATCGGATTTATGCTAATGCTCCGAGCCTGCCCGGGATCTATCTTGCCAATCCTTTCTGTTCTATTATCGCGTGAATAACACGGCGCGATGCATTCGGAAAATGAATATATTGCGGGTAATAACGTTCGTGAATAATCAGATTTTCATATTTCTGCTTGATCCGCGTTTATTATCCCCTTTTTAAGATCCAACTATATCAGCGACGTGCGATTTCGAGTTTGAGTGTGACATGCTACTATAAATACCGTGCGCTTTCTTGACATGTTTAATTTAGTTTTGTTCGAAAACGTGTGTATAAATTGATTTCATGTTATGACATTCTTGGAATAGAATTGTTCGCTTGTGCTCGAAAATTAACCGAGCAGAAGCAAGTGGAAGACAATCTAGAACAGGAGAGCTGATATTAAAACATTTTTATCTTGCTTCTATTCAATTTGCATAATTCCCTTCAGAAAGAATCGGAGAATCGTTTGAGAGAAGCAGTTCTTATTTTATTTTATTTTTTATTAAACACAGTTCTGAATTAGTATTTGCAACAATATTATTAATTAACAATCTGCAAGTAGTACATTGTTTTGAGTATAAATTTATTCTCTTCAAAATCAACATATTTTTTTTTTTTTTTTTTCATAGAAAAATCGATATTCGAGAACGAAATTCAACAACGCCATTTGGCTACTGGTTTACACTTTTTTTTTCTTCCCGCGGATTCTGTTTTTCTTTGACGTGACGTCAGAAGCGGGAAAACTCCGGCCGCAACTTCCCTTTCTACCGTAACTAGACGAGATTGACCAATGAAAGAGGTATCAGAATGACGCCGACAAATTGATCGCGCTCGGTCATAAAACAAAGTGATTTCTGCGCCCGGTGAGGAGAGGCTATTATCTCTGAAACACTCGCTTAACTGCTTCTCTATACGCCTTTTTGATCTGAGTATCGTCTGTGTCGCAGTATCAGCCAATTAAATTCATTGTGCGCGGTTTATTTGCTCTTGCAGCGCGTATCCTGATACGTGGCTCTGCCGTAATAATCGAATACCTCGTTCGTTTAACTACGATAATGAACCGGAAGTAAAGTGCGCGAAGATCATCGATATAATAACTCGTTACGTTTCTTGCATATATATATATATAAGATGGAACGATATTCTATCGAATATAAAAACGTTGCTAAAAAAAAAAAAAAAAAAAAAAAAATTTTTTTTTGTTTAAATAAGAAAGGGGTTTTAATAAAACTGCGCATGAAGTCTCGCGTATTTAAATCGTTTTACTGCGTGTTATATTAAGATTATAAAAGTGAACATTTACAGAGAAATATTCCGATGTAATATTCTTTTGTTCAAATACTCTTCACGGAGAAAATTTCGTTGTAAAAGTATCTTCACACACAAGATACATATATATATATGAAGATAATCTCTTCCCTTTCCGCTTACAATAGATCCAGGAAGAGAACCGTCAGCGCTGGCAAATGCAATCGTTGCCGGCGGTGGCTTACAACTCGTTGCTGGCCCCTGTTGTGTACCACCAAAACATTACAGCCGCACAATGTCGCGCTGCTGCTCGCGGCTTGCGGACGTGCTGCGCTGCGAGGTAGAACGTAGTACCAGATTGCGCTAATTAATGCTAATTGCCCGAACTAATAAATAACCGCATGAATAAACATATTCGCCGGCCGTAGCAAACGGTGGAGCGCGGGACAGATACTGTGATACGAGGGCGAGAATAAGTGGGTGTGCGAGCGAGTGAAAGCGAGAGGGGGAGTCGGAAGGGAGTGTAAAGAGGTATTAACACGCGCGTACGGCTACGCTGTGAGGCGTGCGGGTGCAAGTACGCGACTGCATTCGTACCCCGGCGCACCGGTGTACGCGCTGAAATATTCATCGATTTCGGTAGCGGCAATTACGCCCCGCAAAACGAAGCCGCGCCAGTATGCCCCCTCTCTCGCCACCGCGGAAATTTATCTGTATGAACAAGCGCGCGAGCGAGCGAACGTTATAGCGCGCGAATTCCACCGGGAGATGCGCGCGGCTCTCTCGTCGTTGTTCTCGGTCTCGTCGCGGAAACACACATTCCGTTCCGCGTTACAGAAAAAAACAAAAAAACAAAAACAAAAAAAAAGAATAAAACACGTACTGGAAGGAATAGTCTACTTCTGTGCGCGAAGTGCCCTAGATTATTCGCGTTTCCTCTCTCGTATACAAAAATTTTGCGGACAAATTCGGCGAATTTTTCTCTGTCGACGACGTCGACATTACTAAGAGGTGAATTAAAAGTTTTATGAAACATGTTTCTACTTCGGATGCGCTAGAGAAAAGTTTTCGTATCGTGCGTATAATCAACTTCTTTGAAACTGTTTAGCATCTTTCAGATTTCATTTGCGATGAGATAGACTTTATTGAAAAAAAAAGAAAAAAAAAAAGAAAAACAGTTTTGCTTGACACTTGTTGAAAGTTATTAAATATATCGATTATATATAGACACTCCGTGTCAAAATACTAAATTTCTCGTAGGAGAGAATAAAAAGAATGACGTGTATGCACAAAAATACCTATATATAAAAGCATATCTAGATGCAATGAGCAGAATAATTTGGAGCAACGTGAGCAAGTGCCAGGAGAACGATTTCGGTAATGCCGCAGACCGCGTAATCGATATTTCATTATATCGCGCCCGACTGACCTCTCGTCGAAGTGGAAGAAAATTTAACCTGTTCCCAGGCTTAAATTACTTCCGGACATGAACCGCGTTCCAAGTAACATACGCGGTAATAACACACACACACACATATACGAAGAGATGTACACAATGTAGGTCGTTGTGTTATTTCTTGATAAATTTCATTATCAAGCAGCGAAAAAAAAAACATAACTGAGAAGAGAAAGAAATAGAGAGAAAGAGTGAGTGTGTATTTGTTATTATCCAATTATCTTTTATGTGCAAGGCGGAAAAATATGTTTATCAAATAACACTCCGACAAAAAAAAGAAGTTTTTAATATAGAAATCAATTTATTGTATAAAAATAGATTTAATGGGATAGGTATTATATTTTCCTTCTGTTCCATTGCTTGAATTTAAAAGACATTCCGACGAATATTTGCCGCTATTCACATCTCCGATATTAAGCATGCTCAATGAATTCTGCACGGCGTTGCCGCGGAACATTATCGCACATTAATAGGCGCGAGCTTTTGTTACTCTCTGTTTAATCGATATTTTATATGTCTAGAGATTTAAAGCTCTTTTTCAACAACGCACGATGTGTTCTAAATAATAAATAAATTTCTGTCGCACTTCTTTTTTTTCTCTGTGTGATTTGTTTTAGAACAATATAATTAAATCAGCAGCCCATAGTTAAAAATCATTTTTCGCGTTACATATCTGTTACGAGAGATTCAATAATCGAGAATACTCATCGGAGATAGAATTTCAACAAAATGTATGTGACAAAATGTGTGTGATGTCTGATGAAAATATACGACACATGAACAGTTGCGTGTGAATGTGTGTGCGCGAGCGCGCGCGCGCGCGCTTCTCTTTCAAATATCATTGATAATAAAACGCAGAAGTTCGAGCTTTAGTACAAATTAAATAAAACGAAAATAGTAGAGAGAATTTGAGACAGTTTGCACGTAGTAAAATTATCGACTTCTTCAAGATTCCACTTTCGTCACGTGAAAAGTCGGTGCTTCATGCAAAATGGAGAAAGTGTCTGGAATCTTGGCAACGTGACTGACATGTTGCATTGCGTGATGAAGTTGGTGGATGCCGCAATCTGCATAAGGTACTGAGAAAAATTTGCACTTTATGAAGTAATGAAGAAAATATTACAAAAAGAAAAAAAATGCTGCCTCTAACAGGTTTCGAAGCAAATTAATTACTTTAAATTCTATTACAAAATTTTTTTACAATATTACATGTGTTAAGAAAACTAACATATTTCTACAAAACACGTTTACACGTGAAGACGTTTCGCGTGGTGTATAATAAAAACGCGTTTAAGCGCTGAATATTAAACACGTCAACAGAGATAACGCGGTTAGTAATGTCCTTGGAGATCCTTTTCGTCCGCGCGGATAATAAATTCTTCACCACACAGTCGTACGAAGCTAACCAACAGTCTAGTTAAAAAGTATGAGATTTGTATTTATGAATATATATGCGCATGAAATTTGGCATGAAAATTCATGACAAAGGCGGCAAACGTGAGGCGCATTATTACGTACGCAAGTTTCCATTGTACACCGGGCATCACGTGTGCGACGCAATATTTCGCGTGTAAAGATTGATAATAGCGCTCTTCTTGCTATATACTGTTTCGTTAATAACACCCTGTTACTGTCGTGGTAATTTCGCTATTTCTGTCGTGTAAAACAATTTCATACAATCGTATACGCGCTTAATGACGCTTACGTCCTAAAGATAAAAAGATCAATAATAAATTAATTTACGTTTCCCAGACAGTTTTAAGGTTGCGTTATTAATATTCAAGGAAAGATATTCCCGTTTTCCATACATTTAATTATTAAAATATTGATCGTTACATTTAACGTCAGGATAAAATGTACGAGAACGTATATATATCACGTTATCCTATATTAGCAACAAATAACGCGGTGTATAACATACATCGTGATTGATCGTAATAATACGCAAGAATAATGATTGCTATCAACATACTAATTAAATTTATTAGCCACGCAGCTTTTATACAGGTGCCGTGATGAATGTCAGTACAGCCGATGAAAGCGAGTAAGGTTTCCGCTATTGTTCGCGGTTTGCTCAGTTACGTCAATTATTGTAATACTTATTGCAGCGAAGCGTAACGCACAGCGTATTACGTGAACAAAGCGAAATCGTATTATCACTTCGAAGGCTCTTAACACATTCTCCGAAAGGATGACGCTTTTGAAAGGATTCAGTCGAGTATAAAGTAACACCGTATCTCATTTTCAAAGGGATATTCGAAATCGCATCGCGTAACGGCTCTCGGTGCACACGAGGGTTCATCGAGACATAGAGAGAGCGAGAGGATGGCGAATTTTCCGCGATTCCACGTGTTCTAATGTAATGACCGGTGTGTATGCGCGCACGAGCCGGCACCGCTCGCTCGTGGTAACGTTCTCTCTCGGTCGAGCGAGTTGCATAACCCGTGGAGTCCACGGAGAATAATTTTCCGCGGTCGCCGCCGTGCCGTAAGTCCCCCGTTCCATATATGAAAAAAGTTAGAGCCAATTATAGTTGGAATATTTCACGAGCGTGGATTTACGACGCGGTTAAAAAGCACGGAGGGAGAAAGGAGCGAAAGTAGTTCGTGATGACTTGGCGCCATTGGAACGTTCGGCGTAACGACGCGGTAATTAGAGACCGCGTCCGTTGTGTGCGTGTAATAACGACGCGTGTAACTTCCGCGGTAATGTCGCCGGCGCATTATTGCCATAATCCGCGGCGATGTAATATTTATCGTATTAATTTCGCCGCCGGTTTCTTGAAATTATACGGCGTATGTATAACCGCCTCTCTCGGAGGAGAAAACCCCCCTTTCTAAGGTTTAATATTAAATTCAATAACGCACGCGCGCACACATAAACACACATACATAGGTAGAGAATTATGAATTTTTACGAGCGACTTGGGGATCTAGAATTATTCGTCTGTCTGTCGAGAAATTAAATTTTCAAGGAAATTTAGAAACCGGTGGGGAGAAAGCGAGACGAAATGGTAATAAAAATTTTCCGCAACAGTAATTGCTCACTTTATATTTAAAAAAAAGAAAAACTAGGATTTAAATTGCACAAGAAAAGACAATAAACGCGCTGCTGAAATTATAGTGTATTTTATTACGCAGAATAATTTCGCGAGCGCATCTAGGTCGTTCGTATTGTACGAACCGTTAAATTAAATTGAGGAAAATTCAAGTAGTATAAAGTATTACATTATACGCGCGTATCTATTACTACAACATCGTGCGGATATATCAGTGGTCATAACTTTACAGCGTACTGTGATGTGCCATAAAGAATTCTGATAATGACCACTAGTTTCCTATCCGCAATCGTTTCGCAAAAGTGGAACATATCGTGGCGTGGAGTCATTCACAGAATCGCGCGGCCGTGTTTTATCAGATGCGTGAAAAGTGCAACGAATCAGGGAAATAAAGTGCTTGTTGTACATAAAGTCGGATGGTAAAAAAAGGTTGTGTCGCGGTATAAACACTGCGCGTCCCCTAAGGATTTATCCGCAAAAACCGTGTATGTGTGTGTGTTTGCCCGCGCACGAGCGACTGTAAAATGGATTTTGCTGTCGCAATTTTCACTGAGGAATTTTCGGTGTCCCGATCATTCAACCGTGTAGTTTTACGACATGTGTGTAGTAGATACGTGCGCACTCGAACACTTCGAGCGATACTGTTTTCCCGCAAAATTACACCGCGCTGCAGTATTTCTCGGGCGGGTGATAGTTTGTTATCTTTATGACGAGAAGCGTCGCGTCCTTCCTGGTGGTCGGCTCGTAAAACCCGATATCAGGGAAAACCTAAACCAATTAAGACTCCCCCCGTGCTAACGGTGAGGCCCGGAACTACCGTGAATCTATCTCCTTAAATCATCTTCGACGTAACTTCGGGGGACGCGCACCGACGATACGTCAAGATAAGACGACCGTTCCGTCGAGCACGAAATTCGAGGCCAGATTCCCCAGGGTGTCGTGAAACTGTTTGTTTTAGCGTTCGTAATTGAAATAGATCGCGCTGGATAAGATGACTGTTTAATGTATAATAATCAGATACTAACACACGAACTCGTATCGTTGTATGTGTGTGTTGCTCTTTCATACATATAACTGCCGGAACAATATCCGCGCGATCATTGCGCTGTTATGCAAAGCGAAGTTCATTTAACGATACAATTAGCGGATTAGCTCTTCGATACTGAATCTATTTTAATATGAATGCGGGCAAACAATATTATCTATAGCCTATAATATAATATATATTAACATCTTTCGCCTGATTGCACGCGCTACTGTATCGGATTTATGATCGAGTTCATCGGAATGGATTAAATGATCGGCGAGGATGTCGCGCGCGTCGACGAATGACGCACGTGTTTTTCACGACGACAGGCGCGTTCGAAAACTCCGAAGTATCGGTTTAATAGAGATCTCGCGTTTCGCATAAATTTGTATATAAATCTTTGCGCAAACGCGCAAAGAGGGCTGTCGTTCCCCATAAATCGTGATATGCATATTTCGCTATTCTGTAACACCAGCCGCGAGAAACCGACGAGGCTTGAACTCCACGTTCGGCTCGGAAGGGTAAACCGAGCGCGACAATGAGTATATACACGGCGCTCTGAGCCGGCAGCGACGCTCCACTTCGTAATTCTTCGTTTACGACTGCCAGCTTCACGTCTATAACGCTCCGGCGAAGCGTCGTGAGCCAGAAAACAGGGGTTGGAAAAGGAGAGAGAGACAGAGAGAAAGAGAGAGATATGGAAAGAGATAGCAAGGATACGATAGACAGGGATGGAAAAGGGGGAGTCTCCGCAGGAGTGGTTGGAAGGCAATGTTCACTCGAAGCGGCGAAGGGGAGACTCGGGATGGCACGACCACTGGCATTAATCCAGAATAGGTAAGAGCTGGAATGTAGTTGATACCCGCGGTAAGATAGAAAAGGACGCGGTAATATCGACGGGTAAAGGAAATGAAAAGAGAGGAGAGAGAGAAGAAACGTGGACGCGGAGGTGAAGAAACGGAAGGAGATGAAAGGAAAAGGATGGCGAAGGAAGGAAGGAAGGATAATGCGCCCACGATAAAACTAAGCCGGCTAACACCACGGATAAAAAGACCCCAACGGACGCTTGGCAGTGTCACCAAATTGCTCGAATATTTTGCGCCCCCGAAAGTAGAGGTAGGAATGGAGGGCGGATAGACGAAGGGTGGCGGAATCCGCTTGACCGCAACCGGGATTCTCTGATAAACTTCCGGTTTAAGGAATACGTTTACCATGTTATTCCTGGTAGAATCGCGGAAAGTCCGGCCCCGGAGTGAAATCGTGGGAGAATGCAACTTTGTCGCATCTCCTCGCTCGGTAACACAAATAGAATTTTCTCTTGAGATTTCGCGTGTATATACTAAAAGAAAAACAGGTTCTTGAGAAAAAACTAGTTCGATTGTTTGACTTAGAATTTTGTTGATTCAAAAATTGTTCATCTATGTACACTTGTTCTCTAATATCACAGTTAACGTAACGTATAGTCAATACTTCCGGAAAGAGAGAGAGAGAGGGGGGGGGAAGACTGTGTATATAATTTCGAGCTCAAAGATGGACGAAGTTAAAACTCACAAGTTTCTCATCCAACTAACGGCATCCAACTTTTCCCGTAACTCGACGTTTTCATGCGGCGAGTGAAAGCGGGATCGGCGGCGCGCGAGCAGGATGTCCCCTTCGCTTTTTCCGCCTGATTAAAAATTTACACTTCATGGAGCGAACTTTCTATCGCGTTTTAACGATCGATCGTACTTACTGATTCTCACCGGGACGCGGACGTCACCAATTATCTTCCCCTCGGCCCGTGATATAATCCAGTTAACTTTTTTTATTTATTTTTGAGATTATAGAACAATAATAAAGCGGTGCTAAATGTATCGAAAGAACATTCGGAACGAACGCCTGCCGATTCGATCCGAACAAACGTGTGTTGACACGAGCAAACGACGACACGTTTCACGAACGTCGCCGTATCAATTGACGTAGAATTCAACGGATCTTCTGTTTAAATTACACAACGACAAGACGCGGGTTTCGATCAGCCGCCAACGGTGCGGAATATCGCCGATTGCTGGAAATTACTCGCCACCGGGCGGATACTCCTCTTATGGTCAATCGGTATTTATCCGTGATCCGATCTTGCTATCACGAGCTGGACCGTAAACGCCGTGCGATCGTGATTGGCGCAAGAAGCCCCTATTTGCTCGATATTCCCGCTCCGACTGATCGTAATTAGTCTGCTCCGCCGGTGTCGAGATGGAGGTGGGTTGGCACCACCGGACGTACACTCGGGATGTTATAAAGTCGTTGTCGGCTCACGGTTTAAGGGGTTAATTATACGCTGCCGCGTGTAACGCGCCTCGGGGCTACGTTAAACTTTGGACACCATTGATTTGTGGCGTCTAACCGTCTCTTCCTCGTCGTGAGAAATATCTACGTATATGTACGTGGTTTCTCTATAGGATACACACGTGTACACGAACACACACACACACACACGTACACACATACAAATAAATGTGTCAGCTTATGTACGAATGTGTCTCTGTGCGAACCAGCTCGACTGGAGATCGTATTGGTGATCAAGGAAATTCCTTGTTCACCGGTAACCCAACGAAACTCGAAAACGGATTTGTCCTTACGACCTGCGGCTGGCAGTCTCGATGCAAACTTCGCTACGTCGGTAGCGGCGTCGCGTTGCACACGTAGGTAGAGCGCGCGAGCGAGCAAACTCACCCCCTCAAGTATCTTAGAAGCGAGTTTATTCCATGCCCTGGGGCTACTCTGGTATACAGTGGTCGTAGGATGGTCGCGCGCGTGAGAAGCGTAGCATGCTGCGAAATCAACAGTTTCTAACACGATGATCCAGTACGAAATGTCAGTACGGAGACACGAGACATGTACATATATGTATATACGTGCTTACGTCGTCGTCGTCGTCGCGAGATTCACACAGTAAATCACACGCTTAAACGCATCGTCGCGAGAGAGAGATTTTTGTATACATATATATAATATATATATATATAAATCCTACAAATATAAAATCGGCTGCGTTATGAGCGAGAAACGGTTACAAGCAAGACCTCGGGAAAAAGAGATGAAGAGATGCGTTAGCCTAGGGAAGGGTCTTACGTCATGTTCAAGGAAAATCCTTTATCCGTCGGTACCAGGCTCGGGTACATATTTGTTCTTCCTGCCTCGTTCCTACCGCTCTCCGAACTCCGCGTTTGGCAACCTCGAGTCTGGCAAACTTCGTTTCGACCCGTACGACACACTCGCTCATACTTATCGAGCTATACCCTCCCGTCTCGTCGGTCGCCGTCGCTTTCTTTTCCGTGCGCGCAAGCCCGTCTCGCTTCATTCGCTTGCAGTTTACGTTACTTCTCTTCTTCTTCTTCTCTCTCTCTTTCTCTCTTTCTTGCCGCGGGAAAATGGTTGCTTCGTGTTTCTAGGGTGCTAGTGGCGAAGTCCCTATTACCGGCGCCGTCGCCGTCGTCAGAGAATTCCAATGCATAAGTACGCGCTCCGCGTGCAGTTTCCGTTTCCCTAACCAGACCCTTCCGTTCTCTCCCCGTTCGTTCTTTTCTCCTTTCGCTCGCTCGTTACGTCTCTCGATCTTCCGCTCTTTTTTTCACGCTTCGCTCTTTTTCATTCTCCCTCTCTCTTTCGTAGCCGCCGCGATGGCCATTCGTACTTTTTTCCAATTTCCGGGATAAGGAGGCTCTTGCCCCCCACCCCTTTTCTTTTTATCCCTTCGACGGTCACTACGCGCGAATTTTTTTTTTTTTTCTTCCCCGTCGTTTCGTCGCGCCCAAGTTCGGGCGATTTGAGAAAGAGAGAGAGAAGAGTTTTAATCAACGAAACCAAGCTCGTAAAAACCGAGCTGTGCGCGTAAGTCTTAGTTAAACCTAATGGGCCTTAAGTGGAGCTGCTGCGTGTAAAGTCCGCAACTTTTATTTGCTGACAGCAATGATCTGTCGTCTGCTAAATGTGTCGCTGAAATGAATCATCGTCTTATCATATTTTTTTGAGAGAATTTATGGTGAGCTAGTTTTTACGACAAAAATAAAAAATTGGATTTTTTGCAGTAAAAAAAGATTTGCAATGACTATTTGTAATATATACGAAGAAAACTGGTTATTCCAAAAACAGAATTTTTTTTGTATGAAACACACTAATAGAATTGTTTCGGAGTTGAGTTATCTCTTCCGATGACGCGGCTGAGACTTTCTTAGCGAAATCGACGTAGCTAAATTGAAACTATCCGGCGGAATCAAGCGCGCGTCTTGAACGAGAGGACTCTGCGAAATTGGACGGAAAGCGTACAAGAAATCGTGCACACGCGTGCGTGTTACAGGAGCGAGCGAGGAAGAAGACCGAGGGTGGCGTCGACTTCGAGTTGAAAGAAGCTCAAAGTGGAAAGCTGCGAGTTTTAATCAACGGTGCGCGCGCGCCAGTTCCCGTAAAACGAAGCCGGGTATTGCGAAGCAAAGTCCCGAGCGACGGCGTCTTCATCCTCTAAACTGCACCTCTACTGCTCGAAATTCACTCGTCGGATGCTTTCTCCGTTTGACGGAAGAAATGCGGTAGTTTTGCCATGCTAGGGGTCGCGCGTTTTACAGAAAATCAAGCGAGCGTGTGCGTAGCGGAGAGGAACAGTCCGGTGACCCCCTCCTGTGAGTGGAACAAAGGAAACCGATGAAACGGATTTGTATATACGCTATTCGTACGGAAGAATCGGCTCGCACAGGGGAGGAGAAAGCGAGGCGCCCGGGAACGCGCGCAGGGGTGAAAGGCCACGACGAGGGGATAGAAAACAAGTGGGTGCGCGATAGTGCAATCTTCCGGTGGTGTCGCGTTTTCCGGCCGAGCGGGTCCGCGCTGAGCTCGGCTCTCCGCTTCCAACCGATCCTCAATTCCCTCGGTCCTCTCTCTCGTTTTCATCCCTCGTCTTCCTCGTCCCCCGCGGCTTCATTGTCTTGCTCGCGCGCGCGCCTGGGTTACCCTCTTGTCACCCATTCCTTCTCTCCCTCTCTCTCTCTCTCTCTCTCTCTCTCTCTCTCTCTCTCTCTCTCTCTCTCTCTCCTCGGTCCGGTAACTAGGTGCCGGCGCACCTAGGGAAAGCCTCGTCAGCGGGTGTGCTCTCCCTTTAACGGCTTTCCACCGCAAACCCATAGAAACCTCGCGCACTTCACCCTTCGGTTGGACATTCGCTGCCTCTTTGTCTCCCCTTGCTTGTTCGTCGCGAGTTACCACTTTACCTCGTCGTTCTTCTCTCCTCATCCCATGTGCTGAGTCTCCGCGAGCTGCTTGGACTGTAAATCGGCTAGAGGTTATATTGTGAGTCGTTCATGATAAAAAAAAAAACGATATATCTCACAGCAATTCGTCGTTGATTCTACCGCCGTACCGGATTATTCTCCGCTCTCAATGACCGGGGGACCTTCTCGTAAGAGTGAAACAATGCGATTGTCATTTGCTGTGCAAGCGGAATTCCGTGCCTTACAACTCGAATTGTTTCTTGGTACACAAAAGCCAAGAAGTACATCGTTAAAAATAACGGCCGATAAACCGCTACCTAAAGAACTTACACATTAATTTCCTATAGTAAAGCGTATTGATTAGTTACACGTCTATGTTCTACAACATTAAATTACTAGTCGAACAATTTTTACGAAATATATATATTCAAATTCTTGTTCAGATCGTTCTGATAAAATATTGAATTTCTTCGCTTTAATTTGCTAATATCTGGAAAAATATGTTGGTGAAATAAATAAAAAAACTTCTCTGTTTTATTATTTTAAAAATATTCTGGAAAATGAATTTTTATGTCGGTAACTGGTGTAGAGTTCTGCGGTTTAATTATTCTAGCGGTACGTATCTTTATAGTTTTAAGTTTCTCCGCATTGACAAAATAGAGACATAACTTTACGAGGTGTAAATTAACGCGTCGTTACGCGTCGCGCGCGGGATATCATTTCTTCCTCGGATTCCCGCGTAACCGGATAAATACTTGGCAGCCAAAAGAGAGAGGAAAGTCCGTCTCGTTTTTTTGCGCTCGCAACCATGCGGGCATAACTCGTCGGACGCTACGGTGAAATTCGTTAGATTTTGCGGCGCGAGCAACTCTCGAGGACGCACTTGTAACTCGACGTTCTGACGTGTAATATCACGAAAATTTCTCTCTTTTTCTTTCCCGTTACCTTGTTAGCCATTATACATACTCGTCTCAAAAAGACGAGTTTATATTTTTATTTGTAATTACCGCCACGTGTGTAAAGTGAACGCTGTGTGCGAGTAGTTAAAATTGAACGTGATAATCATGTCTGACTATTCGCCCAGTTTTCCACTGAAATTTCATATTCGATTTCAGTTTCTCTAGTTGGATCAATGTTGTAATAGAGAAACTATATTTCTGCGATATAATATAAATAGATGTAACAGTAGCTTGTAAACAGTGGTAGTTTGATTAGAAATATATCATTTACCAGTTATATTCCGTACCATGGCAGAGATATTCGCGAATCGTGTTACATGAGATATTTACACCATTTGCGCATACCATTAAACCATCAAGATTCCGCAGTATTAATATCTCTTGGCTTCTCTCGCTTCTATCATTCTCTTCCATCTCTCTCTCTCCCTCTCTCTCTTCCGCGTTCTCATATGCAACTTCGTGCACCGCATCCGCGCTACAAATGCACATTATCAGCATAATAATTTGCGGCGCATTCCGCGTCTTCGTGAAAGTTGTATCATCCAGCGAGTGACGCACGGTCGGGGAAACACACGAAATCCTGATTATCAATTCTATGAAATTATGGCAAATTGAAATCAAGCTACGGAGTAACCGATTCAGCCGTGCAATCGCGCGCGCTCTCCCGATGAGAGCGCGCGATGTTCACGCGGACGCCCGCGCATTTTCGGTCCTTTTGCGTATACGTACGTGTATGTCATACGCCGGGATCAATATCCGGGTGATATCACGCTCGTCATATCGAAACGAAATTGTGAACGAGGACGGATTGGCGAATTCGGATTTTACGTTACAATGGATTGATAATGAAACCATCGAACATTTGCCGACCGAGGCGTACCATGCAATTCTATTCCGTGACCGGCGCAATATCTGAAATTTTTAAGCAACAAAAAATTCGAATTGAAGCGTTTCGGCATTAATTACGACTGGCAAAACTAGGATTAAATTTCGCCGATGCAATATTCTTCGAGAGCGCCTGCTATTTGAGATAAAGCTATAATTGGACCGTAATTCGATTGATGCATTATTAAATCATCGATATACAACGATATATATATATACGTTTACAGAGACCCGATAGCTATTTAATTAATTATACGAAGTTATGTAAAATGAATCGACAGAAATATTTTTTTTTCACAGATATACATTCGCGCATCGTATTTTCGTGTTGTATTCGATATTGCGAAGAATTTAATCAATTTTCGTTTTCGACGCACCAGCCCTTCGAAGTGTGTTTGCGTAGAAACGGCAATTGAGAAGGATAGGAAAAGCCGTCGATATTGATAAAATCAATGTAACAGTTGAAGTCTTCGCGCAGCAGATAGACTCGGATAATCAATAACAAATGCGCGCCGGGCTGCGGGGAATTAGTTGAGTGACGAGGAAATCAATTTCCAACGTGATTTACGCGTCAATACAACGGGCTCTAGCATTCCGAGCTCATTCCTATTCCGTGCGGTTATCCTATAAAGTACGTTCCCCGTCATTTCACCCTCATCTTATTCCACTTATTTCCCTCTAAACTGACAACGGACTCTATCACTAATCCCGTCACACTTCGCGAAATTTTCCTTCGGCGCGCTCATTTCTTCCGCAAAACCGCGGGCAATGATTTTGATTGAGTGTCCCGAAACCTTCCCTTTTTTTGGGGGGGAGGGCTCGTGTCTTCTCCGCGTCGTTGCGAGAGCGTTAAATCACCGCGTGGATAAAGAACAAGTCCGACGAATCTCGCCTGTCCCGCGAGACGGTTCTCCGCCCGTCCTTCTCCCGGGTGCGAAAATAATGACGCTGGTGGAAGAAAAAAATTTTCACTACTGGCGAAGAACCGAGTGGAAAGTGTGTTGCCTTATCCCGTCGGAAAAAAAAAAAAAAACAAATTATTCGGCGTCGTTTTTGCACCTCAAATTCGCGTGATTCGCAGTACGTGATTCATCGCACGTTCGTCGTCAGCGGCGCCGCGAAAGGGATCGTTTCGGAAGCTACGGGTGAGAGAACGCAGAGAAACGAGAGAGAGTATTTACGCGCATTCCAGTAACCGGGCGCGCTTGCAATAACGAAAGCCCGTTTGATGCCCGGGCGTCTTTCTCTCGGATGCAGAACCGTCGAAATCGACGCGCCGACACAGAGAAGGGTCCTTTGTGAAACCACGACTGACCCGCGGCGTCGGTCTGTGCACACGTGTCCGTTCGACATATAGCAAAGGGCGGGCGGGCCGTCCGGGTCTAACGTATCGTTCCGTGCAATCCGTCGCTCTTTCTTCTTTCAGCTCCTTTTCCGTTTCGCCGGACCGACGGCGACACAACGCGTTGCAACGGGAGCGCTTGCCCCAACGCGCAACCAGCTCGTTTGTCCGCGAGGTCAGAAGAGGGAAAGACAGGGAGAAGGAGAAAGAGAGAGAGAGAGAGAGAGAGATGGAGGAAACACAAGAGAATAGGAACACGGCAGCCGGCGGAAATATTTCGACGAATCCCCGGGCGCATACGAGACGTTCTTTTCGCGAGAATTCCAAGCCCGCCGCCTGCTTTCTCGTGTACTTTGCGGAAACTTGAGAGTGGCGAGAGATGGAGAAAACGCTTATACGTGGCGCAGCAACTCGGCGTACACTCGAGGTCTACGCTATAATACGTGACGCGTAAGCAACGGGTACGGGTCTCCTGACAGTCGCTACAAAAGCCGGTACAAAGTGTCCTCGCGCGACGAAGACTCATCCGCGACGCAACGAATGTTCCCGTTACTACGGAGTTTCGTAATTCGAGATGGTGGGATCGCGTGGGGAAAGAATGCGCGACACGCCGCCGGATAACGTCAGCGCGTTTACCCTCTTTGGATCCTCAACTGTCATCGTCGGAAAATATTCTTTGTGTATTTTCTTTTTCGCCACTTTGCATATTACCTAACGCAATTCCATAACACAACGCGCTTCCTCATGTATTTCTGTATATGTAATGGAAAAGCAACGTTTCTCAACGGTTAGAAATATATTTGCGGAGCTGCGAACTTGGAAAACGCGCCGCGCTATTTTATTTCCGCGAATTTTTTAATGACTCTTTTTTTGTCGAAGGACTAATAATATATCTTAGCTATCAGCGAATAACAATACTGGAATGCTCATCCTCCAATTAAGCTTCAAAAACTACCGACAGATAAAAAAAAAAGACTATTCACTTCTAGGGAGGAATTTTTACTACGATATTTTAATTTGAAATTTAATTACCGTTTTATCAAAGATGAAAAAAATTAAATAAATGTGCAAAGAAATGATCCTTTTGCTCGAGGTTTGCTTAAGAAAGGATTAACCACAAATTTAGTAGAAAATTTGCATAATCGTGTATGAGAAAAAACTTGCTTTAATTAAAACGGTTTACGTTTAAAAACAAGTCTTAATTTCGTGTAATTTATTTTGTCCAGCTTCTCGTTCGTGCAAAATATTTTGTACAAATGAATGTAATTACGAAAAGCGCTTAAAAACGTAATTTTTGTAATTTTTGTTCGGGAAATATTAATTCTTTATTGAATGTTAAACTGGGTCACGGGAAGTGAGTACTCATAGCATGTGTGCATAAAAAAGACATATGTGTGTGTGTGTGTGTGTGTGTGTGTGTGTATATATATATATATATATATATAAAACAGACATATATATATACGTCAAAGTTCACTGATTTAAAAAAAAGTCAATTTTATTGGCTGTTACACTCTTCCGAGACTCATAAAAGCAAACATGCCATAAAGCAAACATGCCATAAATGCAGGTTTTCTTCGCTAATTTTCAAAATTTTTTTACAACATTAATTCAATTAAAACACACAAGCTTAAACGATCATTGAATATATGTCACTTTTTCATAAATGTGCAATGCGTACGCATAACAATCAATAACGTACAACTCTTCTAATAACATCCATTAAAATCGGGCACGAACTTTTGCACTTACGCAATATAATTTTAATGCGATTCTTGACACGGTGTTAAAATCGATATTGCGCATGTGTGTCGCGCTAAATTAATCACATGAATTGTTTAGCTTAGTGACAATAAGTTTGTTATTGACGCGCAAAATAGTATGTTAGAATATACGTAATATTGAGAAAATAGCTCGATATAAAGCATGTGTAAAATATTCTTTCGTAGTTCTGCGTGTTCTTTTTTTGTGACTTTTTTATTTTTTTTAAGTATAAAAGAGTATCAATTTCCTTTCCTCTAAAAAAAGAACAATATCAATCGAAACGTTATATCGCAACATTACATTCTGCAGGTGTTGCATAAACAGAAACGGGTAATTTATTGCAAATTATCGTTATCGCGGATTACAGCGCGATATATTTCACTTTGGAAATTAGTCGATAAATAAACCCTGATCGCCTGAAAAATAATTGAATTTCCCGCAACAGCAGGTCATTTTGTCTGCATCCAGGGTAAATCAATATCTAGAGCGAGTAAATTTAAAACACTATCGGGTTACAATTAATCCGCCGTTCCCTGGAAGGAAGAGACGCTATTAAATCACCGTGTCGAGTATCGACTATCGACATCTCGGACTGACACCAAGAATCGCGCTCGTCGTGTCTCAAGGACCGTTTAAAAAGTTACCAAGTCATTAACTCTCGTAGTCCCGGGGTTATTCGCGGAAGCGAGTGGACTCTCTTGTCGTGCCACGCCGGAAGTTGGCGGAGGATCGGGAAAGGCGAGCGAAATCCCCAATCTTAATAGAACGTCACTCCAGATAAATTGCAGGACGCCGTGGTCTACGGGAGAGGTCGCGCTTAAAGGACCGAGGGAATACGTGAGACGAATTTGGTTCTAGCTCAGGTGAGCGGAGCTGTACACGAGTCGCAGGGGGAATCGGCCGCGTAACGAGCTATCGCTACGCAATCTTTTCCGTCGTTTCTCCTTCCATAAATATATAAGTAAAGCAATCCTTCGAAAAGAGCGGCCGTAGGCAGGTTCTTGTATACGACGCAGCTTATCTGAATTAGAAGATCGAAAATCACGTAGCACGCGCTATCGCTCGCCGCCGCCGCTGCCGTCGTCGTCGCCGTCGCCGTCGCCGTCTCAAAGACGATCGATTCTCCTTCGTCGCTTGGTACGTAATGCCACGCTCGACTAAAAAAACAGCGCGCTGTGGACTGTTCGCGTGTTGCATTTTTATTCCTCGACACAATAATACATATTTTCCCGACAACAGGTAGAATATTGTCATGTCCTGTCTGTGCCGCAGTTTATTTCAGACGGCGGGTTCTTCAATATTCATACGTCGAACTATCAGTATCCACAAGTTTCTACAAAAACCAGACGAATATGACGTAGCGTTCCATCTATTATTAGTCGTGACACGGTCAGCTTACTGACGTGTCTTAACGAGAATGAAGATTTTATCGATTTATTATATCGATCGTGTTGCATCTCTTTGAATTCACAAAGAAAATGCCGTGGTACCGAGATATAGCTCGCCGCAAATGTCAGACGTTACGACCTATATATGGTTAAATTACTTATTTTCATCACACTTCTTTTTTAATAGTTACAATATTATATATTTACATTAGTTATTTATAATATTACATGTTGCATTTTACAAATTTCCACACACGCGGGCGCGTTTATCATTAAATCGCGATATGCAACTGCACTGTGAGCGTGAAATCAATTTTTGTCGAGAGCACACTGCAAAGCGGAGCGACGTGCGGCGCGTGAAAACTTAATCGCGTTGAATCCTCATTTCGACATTCTCGTGTCAGGATGTGTACACGCGTTATCGACGCGTTCGTTCTCGCGCCGCGCGTACCATTTGACGCGCGATCCCAGGCGCAAGCGGAAAAAATTCGAGTCCGGTCGTTAAGCCGCGGTCGCAAATGCATTTAAGCATCCGCCGTTGTTCAAGATCCCATTGAGCGCCGTGTCAATATAAATGTAAATGTCATTGGTAGCCGTGCGAGCGCATACATTGACGGTCTCTGGAGGACGATTGCTCGCGGAGAATATTGCAGATGCCCGTATGGGACGGTCGCCCGCAATTGAATTGCCCTTCGGATTGGAACGTATAGAAATGTGTACGCTCGGCACTTTGTTTCGTGTATCGATCGTTCACGACCATCGGGGACGCGGGATCTGCAGTGACGCGTTCTCTATCTCTCTCTCGCTCTCTCTTTTCTGTCCCTCGCGATGCCAAAGAGTGCGCGCTCCAATTGATCTGTGCCACGCCGAATCGTGAACGTTACGCCCGCGCTGCGCCACGTCGTTTTATTGCGCGCGGGCAGATCTGCAGATCGCGAATTAGCGCATGTCGACACGTTCCGTCGCGATCTCTCGACGGGCGCGACAGCAGCGATAACTCGATTTAGCGGCGTCCCGTGTCCGCTTCTAGAATATTGTTATACGCACGTGAACACGCATTACGATAATCAAACCTCGTCCGCGACCGCAATCGACAAATGTAACGCGCGCGGGAATTTCGTGCGAATATTAATATCTTGCGACTTCGTCTCTCTCTCTCTTTATCTCTCTCTCTTTATCTCTCTCTCTCTCTCCCTTCTTCGAATTGGATACACGTTGACACGTACAATCAAAACGTCGGTAATACGGAAGCGCTCGCATGCACAACGATAATGTTATTGCAAATTGTTTATTCATTCCGTCGCATCCGTATTGCATCTGGCAGGATAATAAACTGTAAATTTGTAAAACTTAATTTCGCGTCCCGCCACCGGCTACAAATCTCGGCGATTTCGCGCCGCGCGCGCGCTACGCGGCGGTTTTCCCGCGCGATATCAGTAATTAAAAGGGCGAGAATATAGAGTAAAAATGAAAAATATGGCGCAAGTGGCAGTCGTGAAATATGAAAGCTGCTTGAGCCGCGCGCGCTTTTTTCCACCCGGCCGGCGCTTATCTGCAGCTTTATGCGCGTTATTCGATTTTCGTGCGTGCATTGTTCACCACGAAGCACCGGAAACAAAGCGTTATCTTTAAGCCGAAACAATGTTCCTCTCTCAATCTGCGCATGAAATAACCGGCTGCAGCGATCCGCTAGAATCGCCATCATCGATCACGTGTGTGATATATGCCGCGATATCGACAGCGAATCCCTTTTTAACACAGACGAATGGTCCCCGCTGAAACCAAGGGATTTTTTGCAGATTTTTGCGCGCTGTATTTTGTCGGTTGATACACGCGCGTCATGAAATCGAGCGTAACATCCGATTTAAATGTATCGATTCAGCTGATAGCCTTCAGATCTGTGCTTACGTCGCAGGGATCTCTCTCTCTCTCTCCTATCCTGGAATATTTCGAATCTGTGTGCGAAAACCCCCCGGACTATTTGTATTCTCGCGTTCTCGCGGGAATGAAACTAACTGCTGCCTGGCTGGCTGGCTGGCGCAGGATGCATACATGCAGATTGTCTTGTCGCAATTAAACAGCATAACCCGAGCACTGAGCTGACAACGGAAATCAAGCGCGCGCGCGCGCAAGCGGCTCGATATTACAGAGCATTTTCGATCGCGCTGATTGCGCCATAAAAGGAGGAATATTAAATGGACGTCGTTTATGCGGTTGCGGAGGCTTTCAATCATGTCAAGGATAATGAATGTAGCGCTTTTCATAAATAATAACGGTTATAAATAAAGCTCGGACTCGATATCGGGAAATATACGCGCGACGTACGGCCGTCAGAATACATGAGGATGGATAAACCGCATTTTTCGCATATTTACTAATCCGTCAAAATATATATGATCGAATGGACAATGCGTTAAATACTGGATTTCCGGTATTCCGAGCGGTATTATTAAATTTTCATGTTAAAGCGCACTCATTTTTACGAATTTATGCGCATTTAACGAAACTTTAATGTTATTTTGCTTTTGATAGTCGTCACGCGCAAATTAAAAAGCGTCCGTCATCGCGGCGATATTTTCTTTGTCGTCGGTTTGCAATATATTGTTTGTCCAAAAGTAAAGCCGCGATAATCGCATTACGTCTGATAATAAGTCGCTGTGATCTCGAACACAAAAGCGCGCGTCGCGCTGAATTAGTCCGAGAACAAGGTGGCCAACGAGAGGGTTTGGCTGACCGTTTCGCGCTATAGCCCGTGTACACGGGCGGTTTTTAAGAAAGATATTAATTCATAAATCATCCTTTCTCCGTGAAAAAGAGACCGAAATTATTCCCTTAAGGAGCAGGTAGTCAAGTTGATTTACGGGTTTCCATGAATCACCCGACGCCGAGCTTCTCGTTAGCAAAAAAATGAAGAGCGCGCACGCGAGAGAGAGGGAGGGCGCGCGCTGTTAACGCCGGGGATGGATTCGCGGCAACCAACTCTTTTCCACCCTCTCACTTTTTCGTGCTTTTTCGAAAGAATGCGCGGCATTCGCGCTGAAACGTGCGGAAAAGAATGCGCGAGCGATGCGACAACCGGGGTGTTACGGCGCGAGAAGTTCTCTCGTAGTGCCTGGCGACGTGCACGCATCTCTGTCGCTATTAACATTTCATCCGCCGCGGAAACACTTGCCCAGCTACCACGCCGATCTTCGTGAGAGATGCGCGCGTGCTACCAGGTATACGTGTTCGGGATAAGAGATAGCATGCTCGGAGAAAATACTCTTCTGCCGCCTTGCTACTTTCCACGGAGTCTCCGGCATGCACTAGAGTCTGTTCACGAAATTCTGCGGGTACGCAACTTGCCGCAAGGGGCTTCCTTCACCGCGAAGTTGGAAACTTATGCTGACTACGGGACAAGCGGTCGCGAGAAGGCTCGGGGCAAGAGGAAGGACGACACTTTGACCCATATTTTATTTAGCGCGCGAAGACGTGCTCCTTCGTGAAACTAGATGCACGTCCGAATAGTTCCGCCCGACCGGAGATCGTAATGAGCATTTCATTGAATTCGCGGAGCAATTAACATGTTATTCACGATGCGTCGGAAAATTTTTTTCTGCGCAAAAAACCACAAACTTTATTTGAAATTTTTATTTACATTAAGATAAAAAATTGAAAAAATAGTAGTTGTGGACAATTAAATATTTATTTCTGTGTTAATTTTTTTAGATATATTTTTATTTGAGAAAAGTGTCTCTCTCTCTCTCTCTCTATCTCTCTCTGTCTCTCTCCTTTTTTTTTAGACATTAGTGAAGATGACTGATTCGGAGAGACATTCGCGTCACATTCCCATTACAGCAAACTTGCCGGAAGCTAGATGAAGCTCCTAATGTACTAAGTCGATGCCTTGTAATTCTATGACTATGGGATTCCGTGAAGGAGTTGCGGGAGAGGGTTGCGGGAAAGGTTTGAGAAACTTGCCTGTAGCCCGAAGCGAACTACACTCCCGCTGCGGCGAGAAGTGCATTACTTTGATTCATCTATTATTTAATGGGAGCGCAAAAAGTTGAAAGAAAAAAAACGAAAGGGGGTGAGAACGAGACGGCGGTAAGACAGAGGAAGTTTAGGACATGGTATAACCGTTTTCGCTCCTTTACGGCGGCCCCGCTTAATTTGCTGCGCGATTGCCACTTCTGCGCTTCCGCGGATGAAGACAGCTCCGAGATCCAATTTTATCTAGTTTTTCAACTTGTCGGCACCTCGCGCGCGGAGAGAGTTGGTCCTTTTATTCTCGCAGATCTCATCCTTTCCCTCCCTCCACCGTACCGTTTTCCTGACCCCGTCGCACCCCTTTGCCCTTTCCTGGGCTCTCTTCATCGCTCGATCTTCGCGTTCCTTCCGTTCTCAAGAGTTGCACCTCTCTCTTCCCTCCATCCTGCGCGCGAGCGAAAAGGATTCAGTCAGTGCATAAAGAGAAAAGGATTAACACGGGGTTGGAGTATAAAATTAAATTTATTCTCCTCCAGATTTCTGTAATATCCTTAACCTCTCGGGATTCGTCTATCTTTATAACTAGTGCAACTTTGACTTATCTTCCGATAACTGAAGAAGATATTAATTAAATTTAAAAGCTGAATACGCGGCGCGCGAAGAGTGTGCAACTCGAGGGCGCGCGGAATTACTGAAAGTTATCCCGCGTTTATAATTGCAAAACCGGGGAAAGTGCGAGAGAGAGAGAGAGAGAGAGGGGAGAGAGAGGAGTCGGTTCTTCTCTTCTAATTTAAATGTTGCGAAAAGAATATGATTTAATTCTCTTTATTTGCCAAGGAAGAATTATTAAGTTCCTGTTTCTCTTACACACTCTGTGCAAGTATTTGCCTTCTGATGCGGAATCAATATTTTATTCTGTTTCACATTTATAATTAATTAATTAATTCGTGCTCTCTCTTTCTCTCTCTTTTTCTCTCTCGGCGGGATGTTTCATCGATTTAATATGTAAAACGTTGCGCGCCGCGAGCCGGGCGTGTTTCGTCTCTGCGCGCTGCTGCGGGCCTTTGCCTTTTTAATTCTCGGTTGAATTTTATCTCGCTTGTTACGGGGCGCGCTCCGTCGTTGCCTGAATTAGTTAAAGAGCCTATCGGAAAAATAGCGACAGACCGGAACGAAGCAACTTGGGTAAAATACTCCTTTGGGTGTATAAAGCTGTATTAGGCGTTGGTACCTTACTTTCGTCGTCGCAACTTGCCGTAGTGGCGCACAGGAGACTCACGATCCTTCGGGGATTTACATGCGGTCGAGAGCCATTGAGCGGGACAAAGTGAATAATCAATGTGCACGAAATTATGTTAAGCAGACTATGACTTTCATTATACCGCGCCGTATAAGTCCGACGTTTCGTACAAGAGAAAATGGCAGATCCCCCGCGCGGGCGGAAGACGCGCGGAAATATTATACCGACGTGTACAACAGATATGTAACGTCTCGTACGCCCGGATTTTGAACAATGAAGTTAATCCAGCCAAAAGTGTTCCACGTTTGGACACAGCCGGAGATAATGCTCACCATGAAATAATACCGCTAAATCACAAAGACATGTAATCTGCCTTCACGTTTCATTATTTAATGTCTCAGCTTCCATTTGTGTAATTGGATAAGCGGTAACAATGAGAGGCGTTATTTGTCGTATCAAGATGAAAAAAAAAAAAAAAAGAAATTAATTATACAAATCCTCTTGCTGATGGAACGTTTTATTTGTGCTATTACATTTTTTTTATTTTGAAATGTTGCGTGTCGGTGATAATATTTTTTTTTTTCGCGTATTTGTATTGCATATATTTATGAATACGTCACAACTTAGAGAGATACGCACACTTTTGTGTGTGTGAGAGAGAGAGAGAGAGTAAATTTATACATGCGATGCTGTTGAATAATAAACATACATTTCATTTCTAGTTAATTAAATTTATATAAAAAGTTACATAAACACGCGTATCGGTTATCTTTTTCTTTTGTCAATATTATTTTCCGCGGAGAGGAGAACACAAACTGTAGTTCGAAACAATGTATCATCATTATTCATGTAACACGATACATTTCTACGATAATTACAAGTAATAATTAAGTTCGGAATATCGCATTCCATAATTTTTGATGAATCACATTCTTCAACAGCTGAGATGAGATGATTCGTTCTTGTTCCCTTCTTCTTTTACATAACAATTAGAGATTGTGTGTTATATGGAGAAATAACGAGATTATTAATGACGAGATGTGACAGGTATAATTTCATGAAGGCAGATAAATGACAACACTTGGCAGGGAGCACGGCGAAGAAGTAAAACGCGGCACGAAGAGAGCAACAATAATTTGGCGAGAGAGAGGTGCCTCGATTTTTCAACCGGGCTCATTATTCTTTCTTGCGCGCTTCCTTCTCTTCTTTTTTTTTTTCCCAGTCGCTCCTCCCGGTGTATTCCGGTCGCTTGATAAATAGCTCCTCGCAGTTTGACCTTTTCGATGTGAATTCAGGAGAAAAGACAAATCGATTCCGTTCCCAAGTGACCCGATCGTCCGTAACAAATATTACATCGTTCGATAACCGTCTGCTGCGTGTTTTCGCGAGTTTTTGCATTTGAACGAAATGTAGTGTCCGCGCTTTATATTTTAACCGTCTCTTGTGTCGCGTCTCTCTCTCTCTCTCTCTCTCCAATCAATAAAAAAAGCGATCATTGATCAAACTTTGAGAAACGTTGTTGTCGTCGAAATACCGCGCGACCGTCCCGACGTTTCGCAGACTTATTCGCGGCAATAACGTTCTCCCCAGGTCTTTGCGCACGACAAAGCAATCCCGTCAACAGCGTTACGTCGTGGTGTGTAAAGCGCGCCCGGGTTACGTTTCACGAGGCTCAACATGGAACGTGGCGGAACGTTACAGTAAATACCGCAGACTTGAATGGTTCCGACGTGCTGCGTAAGCCGAGGCGAGCCACCGCGGTGACTACGGGTTGTATGTATCTACACGTTCTATCGTCACGATGAAAGGTTTGCAGTTACGAAAAGCTGTCTCCTGATTGCACGTAACCGAGGCGCCAAGATTGGTTCATTAATCTTAGCGACAAACGCACGCGATATCACAGTTTCATGAAGAGACCGCGACATCCTAAGTAAATGCGACAGCGAGCGCGCGCGCTCGTCGAAACGTGTCGTCGTCGTCGTCGTGGCGCGGAAAATGCAGTTGCGCAATTGCACGGGAGGGGGAGGTGGGGTTCTATCCCGGTGCTGTGAGTGAGAAAAAGGCGAAAAAACGCGACGAGGCAGAGAATGGCTCGTATCCGACCTCCAACAATGAAACCTTCCTTAGCAGTGCGCTGTTAGCAAAGCTTGAATAGAATCACGGTCGTGTGGTCAATGGAATTCAGTTATCCAAGCTTGAATGTAAAGAAAAAAAAAAATAGAAAAAGATCGGAAAATGCAAGAAAATTGCAAACCGCAAAATCCGTGGAAGATATCGCGAAGATTGTTTCCGCGACTTCAGTCAAAAGAGAGATTTTATGTAATACCGATATTCTGAAGCGTGTTGAGACGTTTTTTCAGACATATCGCACGTACACAGCGAGATATCTATAAAATTAAGCAATATATTGTAACGAAGTGGCAGCTAATTCGCCGCTAATTAAACGGCCAGTGAACGTTTCCGTGTGCATTAACAATCGCGCGTTTAATCGTGCAATCATCTCGCAGGAATTGTCGTGAATTTTTTATCCGCAAAACGAAATTTACACGAGGGCGAAATATTCCGACAGATTTGCAGTTTGCTATTAATTTATGACAACACTCGACGCAATTACTCACACACCGTTCTCGCGCGCCGTGATTATAATTTCAAATTTTCACTTGCATAGAAAGACACAAAACACGCGTACATATTGGCTTTTACAAATTTACATTTCCCTCGTGTAATCTACTGCTCTCGTGCTCATAATGCAAGTAATTTTACCCTCTGTCATCTGCGAATGTAATTATCCTCAAGTTGCTCCGTGGCTCGCATTTATGAGACGCACGAAGTTATATAACTATCGGGGAAGCGCCGTCACTGAACATCGTTAAACTCGCGACAAACGGTTGTCATAATCTCCAAGTTTAGATAGTTTCGTCACCTCGAATTCGCTGGAAAATATCATAACGCTATCGCGCGTTACCATCCGCAAAATTTTCTCGGGGCAGAAATTCCTGTGCGTACCGACTTGCATGCATATGTACTTCCACGCGAGCGCGCGCATAATCCGACAGTGTTTTACGCGCTCTGCCCGTTTAGTCAAGGTGCGGTCAAGTAAACTGTTTAATCCTGGATAGAATGTATAATCCTCCCGCCCGTTAATGGATGTAACGGCGCATCAGAATGTTTCAGAGAAAAAGACGAAAACGCAGCAGTTTCCGGGAGAGAAACATGTTTGTTACATACATACATCCATTCGTTATGCTGACACTCGGTTTTCCCGATGCCGGAAGAAAAAACAAATTGCATATAGAAAATATGCGCGCGTGCGTTTTTAAAGTATCAAAACGGTTTTCCGGATAAACTTTTTCAGGATTAAACCGCTTTTAAAAGCGGTAAAGAGCAGCAAAAAGTAATTTTAATCTGCAAAGGGCGCTCTTTTACTTTTTCATAAAATATATTAAGTTAATTAACTAATTACTGCTTATACACACCACGACACAATGTATTTGAAATCATAATTAGGATGAAAAAACGAATACAAATACATATCTCGCAGTTGTGATGTTAACGAAACGATAAAACCGTGAAATACGATCCGATTTAAATGACCATAAATGTATCAATTAATAAATTCAAAACGTACAGAAGCGCGGCACAATTTTGTCCAACTTTTTTATTATCGATAAATTTTATGCCTGCGAGAGGTGGGAAAATTCTCGATTTATCTTTCAAGCGTATCAAAAAACACTACGAGACATTTTAAACAACGAGTTGTAATTTCACACTCGTCAGCACTCGGTTCGGTTTGTCGCCGCAATTCAACTCCCACCTTTGCGCGATGGTGGATGATTGTATGGGCGATATTGCGCGTACCTATATGGCGGCAAAAGATACATATCGGGTTTCGTAACCTTTATCGTCAATTGAAAATTTCGCTGTTATATTACGAAAAAAAAAAATAATTTTAGAATCAAATCGATCATTTCGAAAACAAATACTTTTCATCTACTGCAAAGTTATGTATATTTTCACGTAACTTGTTTGAAGAACTAGAGAGAAAAATTCTGAGAGAAATCATCGTTTAATTCTCTCAGATTCTTCAGTTTTCCTGTCGCAAATAATTTCTTTTTACGAAATAACGCACAGTAAGACGTTCTTTTGCTTCACCGCGCGTGATTGTCGTATTCGCCGCGATAAGGAGGTGAACGTCTCACGAGTCGTGCTTCCCAAAGTGACGCGTGTCACTTGTGAATGGCGTAAACGATGTTCCTGGCGGGCGCGTGCCTGCCGTGCGTGTTCATCGTGTGTCACTTGTCACTGCGATGTGCGTTCTCGCATGTAAATCTATGAGACTATTTCAAAGTGACAACGTCGCGGACAAAATATCGCTAATAATATGTGTTCGCTTTGTCGCTGCTGCCGTCGTGTGGCACGGCCGTCTCGCTGCGCGTGACACTATTAATTTTTTTGACACTCAGTCTAGCATCGTCAATCTTTTTAAACTTATATCTCTATCGTACGCAACCTTCGCGCGACGATTTTGTTTTCGCGAATTTTGCGCGTAAAACATCCGTAAAATTAGGAAGGGGAGGGGCGAAAGGAGGGGAAATTCAATCGGATTTTCCGATTTTGCAGATAAATCTTTTGGGAAACGGAGATGTACAAACTGCAATTGCGATTGTCAGTACGGAATAGGTATTCTCTATTACGGAGTACTATTACCGGTCCGTTAACCGAGTTCACGAGTAATACCAAAGTACTCGAAATCACGGGGGTTTGGTTTAATGGGTTTCGAAACTGATTCGCAGACGTGAATTTTGATTTAATCGGATTTTCGATATGTTTCACATTGGCGCTCTACGATTTCCCGATGCCGTTTCAAACGTTGATACGCCGTTATCGTGACAATCTCATGTAAACAACCGCGCGATGCAGAAATTAATTTACTTTCGGGTGCAATATCTCTTATGACGCGCGAATATTTTACAGAATAAAAAAATAAATTAAAAAAATAAAAAAATAAATAAAAATACAATTCCGTCTGAATCTCGCGTCCATACTACGACAAACAATTGTCTCGATAAAAGTTATTTATCGCGCGTTTCTTTCTTTCTATTTGCAGGACGACAAGGGAGGAGTCTGTTACCGATGACGAATCGCCATTCCGAATTGGAGGATGATGAATCATTATTGAATAGTCACACTAGCAGAAGTGAGTAGCAGACCCGTACGTTTGACAATTGCAATTCATCCGGAAATCACTAGCAAAAGCTATCGGGATCTCGCGGGATTGTTGCGGCAATGCGCGCTCGTTGTTCGAAAATCAGATTCGCGTGACTGCGCGAGTGTCAATCGGGACCCGCGGCATTATCGTCCTTGTTGTTTGCGTTAAAGGCCAAAATAAACTACGAAATACCGTGACGCGCTTTTGCGTTGCGTTTGTACGGACAACACGCGTGTGTACATCGCGCGCAGAGAGAGTCGCGGACGCCTCGTGAAATGGACCATTTTGCGCTTTCGGCGTACACACGCGCGCCTGCTTGTAAAATAACTTTTCCCGCACTCTCCCTCCCGGCCGCGCGATTCGATTCTTGCGCCATACACCGTCGACCTCGAAGCTCTTTCCGATATTACATCGCGACGATAAAACCCCGCTGTGGGCTTATCGCCGCATCGCAGATTGTTTTATATATGTATAATCTCTATTGAAAATAAACGTGCGTCTATGTAGCGGATAGGGAGTTTTGTACGCGGTTTTTTTTTTTTTTTTGTTCTCTCCTTCTCCCGCTTATCGATCTGTTGCGAAAAAAATGGCGAGCGCCAACAAGTTGCTTTCCGGTCAAATCGCGCGATTGCATAATGCAGACGACGAGCGTGTATATAACGTTCGACGCGGATAGCGTGCATCAAACGGCGGTAACGTAATAAAAAGTAATATCGCTGCGGCGCAGTCGTTCTAATTTTACGAGTTTCGTTTACTGTCGCACTTTAGAGGATGATATACATGTGTGCGGTTAATATATTTAGGGTTGTCAAAACAATCGTTTCTCATCGCGCAATAAAAGAAAAAGACTTTTCGAATTAAGCTACATGTTTGCAAAATATTGCGATATTTTTATTTTATATGCCGATAGCATTTTTCGAATAAATTTACGTTGCTTTTTTTTTTTTAATGCAGCGTCGATGACGACGTCAACAATTTTACACGGTAGTCGAATATTGAAACTAGAAAGAAAAAACATAGCTATTCAAATATTACGATAAAAATAGAGACGTCATTTCAGTTAGAAAAGCAAGAATAATATAATAGACAGACGGATGATAAAGCATGTGCAAAAGTGTACATCAGAAAATAATGCACTCTGCTATTTCTCGCTTCTGTCCAACTCGACTTTCTAACATTGTGGCCAAAACGTGTCATTTCAAGTGTACCTCACGCCAACGTCCTACATCCAGCGCATACATGATACTGAGAAACCTGAATCCTCAATAGCCCGAGAGCCCTCCCTCCCGACCAAGCAGCAGCAGAGCGCCAAATCCCAGCAGAATTCCGCGGAGTTCGAAACGAACGTCCCGCTTTCGCCCGGCACAGCTTAATAACCATTTGCATATGTCTTATCGGTCGATATCAGACGAGGATCCAGTTACGAGCGAGCGAGCAAGCAAGTCGTCGAATTCCGACGTCAGATAAAAATATATCAGCCGTGTCACGAGAGCCGGATGAAATCTCGCCACCTCAACCGCCCACTCATCTACCCTTCTCCCCGTCTCCGCTATCACTCTCTCCTCGAATTCCTCCACATCCTCCTTGTCTTTCTCGTCAGAATTCTAGTTTGCTTTTTTGTTCGCGAAAATCCGCGACGAAACCTCACGCTGAGAGAATGAGAGAAAGAGAGATAGAGAGAGACGGGAAGAGTTTCGGTATGCAATGGCTCTCCTAAGTGCCCTCTCCCCGTCTCCTCTTCGTCGCGCGTTCCCTTCTATTTGTCGTTTCGTGCGCGCCGATCGATATCGCCAACACCCGTGATTTCGAAGCCGGTGTTGTAGCGGCTTCCGCGTCGGGACGGAAGACGGTGGAGAGAGAAACGCGCGCGGCTCGGTCGCACAGACCGCGCCGTCGGTGTTCGGCGACGAGAACACGTGCGAATCATTCGTCACAATGGTGACGCGCCTGCCGCTCGACTTGCTGTCTCTTCCCTCTTCCTTTCGTGCCGTGCGCGATTCTCTCGCGGTAGAGCAGTCTATCGTTTACGCCCGTACGACGTATCCGCGCGCGCGTTCGACGTTTCCTTCCTTCCTTCCTTCCTTCCTTCCTTCCCGTCCGATTTCCCGCTCCACCTGTTTCCCCGACGTCGGGAGAGAATTCCCCTTTCGCCCGATACGCGATCTCGCCGAGACGTCGTGCGCGCCCGAGACTAATCGGTAACACGGGCACTCGGGAAATCTCACGATCTGACCAATTCCCCGGGAAAAGGAACGACAACCCTTGCGCTCCGTGCGCTACCCTCGTTTCTTTGCGCGAATTAAAGAAACGAGTTTCTCCCGCGCGAAGATTTCTCGCGAGATCTTTGACAAGAAAATGTTCGTCGCGTTAGCCATCGCGGTTGATAATGGCGATGGAGGTAATTAGAGATAGCGGCAGTATTTCACGTAGACGCACGTGCAAGGTTTGTGCACGGTAAAATATTAGCTAAAGTCGGTGCGCAAGATGTTTCGTCATTTGGCAGAGGAATGTGACGATGGCGATTTTGTTTGAACACAAAATTTATCTCGCAAACTATCTTGCTTGTTAGAACACTCGAAGTCTCTATAAATTAAAAAACTTTAAATAAAAAAAACCAATGTTTGCAAAAATTAAGCGCAAGTCTATATACGTTGTACTTTTTTCCCAGATATTGATTTTATTCGGAGATACATCACCTTTGTGTTATAACTCACATTTGTTTTATTGTCGTTTCGATACAACACATGCGATAATGAGGACAAGAGGACAAAGTAACTTCATCTAGTTGGCATTACCGAATTCCGAGCGTGAGTGAAGCGAATCACTTTACACAGTGCGCGACCCGAAAAAGTTTTAATCATATCTCATTAATAACGTAAACTAATCCGGTTGCAGGTAGACTGTTAATTAACCGTCTCGACTGTAGGACGGATGATGAATAATTTAATGCTTACGGTTCGTTTGCACCCTAATCAACCAAGAGTCGTTTGCGTTAAGCGGGCAATGTGCGGGGGGAAGTTGGGGGTTGTTTAGATAAAGGAGGTGGCAGCATTATTTGGAGAGTGAGAGGGAGGAAGGGAGAGAGAGAGAGAGTTCACTCGTCGCGAGACAATCAGATTCACAACTAGACCTCGCATTCTGAATGAGAGCTGAATAAGATCCGGCTGTAATTTGCGGAAATGAACCGATTGTCATCTAGTTGATGTACACGCGAATGACAATGCGCGCGAGTCGTAGAATAAACGAAGCTACACCGGCAGACACGATTCCCACCCATCAGCGCGGTTAGCGATATAATGGTACTCTGTGTGTACATGTAAAGTAACGTTCGTTAAAATTAATTAACATTAATGTGAAAATTTGAAAGTAAAATTAATTAAAATTAATTAACATACTTTTCTGAGCGAACATTTTACCGAGGATAGTAATTTTTTTCCATCATATTTTTTTTAAAGTCAGGAAACGCGAATCTCAAACAACTCGGTGCAAAACCACGCGCAAAACCGAGCGCACCGTATTGCAAGTAGTATTTGTCCTCGTTAAGAGAACAAAATCAAAGGCGATAAGGGAATAAGGGACGGAGTTAGGCCGACTATAAGAAGACCGTACTTGAATCTTAAACTAACCGGCACGACCACCGGGTACGACGCATTTCGGAGACGAAGTGCTCAGACGCGGGCATGAATATGAATGAGTCCGCGGGGTGATATTCTGAAGTGCGAAATAAAATAATTTCCTTCTCGTCGTAGTTTGCGGCTTTGCGCGGTTGTCGCGGAATATGCACGAGGCGCTCTCCGCGCGCGTTGCTCGCGGAAAAGACGAAACGTTAGAAACGAGACGCCACCGCGACAGAAGAGCCCGGGAAATAAAGTGCGACGAGTAACGAACACGAGAAACGCGAGAAATCCGGGAATGAATCCTGTTTCTTTATCGTCGCGACGTTTCGCGTTTTCACGTAGTAAGTATACCGTCGTCGAAATTTCTGACGGCGATCTGGAAAGGCGAGGAGAAACGGACGAGGGTTGGCTGCTAACGGGGAGGGTGGTGAATAGTTAGCGAGCGTTAAGTAACCGGCGTCGTATCGACTTGCCAAGTGTGTGCGTATCGGATTTCGGTGCGACGTTGATTTTGGCGGCGCGGCTTGGCGAAACACAATTCAACGGGATATATTCCTATTACGTTTAAACGGAACGGATCTTATTTACCCAGTCGATTTGTTATTCTCGCCCCACGAAAGACGCTACTGCGGTTCTTCATTCTCTGTCTCTATCTCTGTCTCTCTCTCTCTCTTTCATTCTCGAAGCTACGCGGTTATTATCCGTTTGCAAATCGCCAGCAGATGGGGAAAATTGAATTAGTCGCGGCGCACACTTACAATTATAGCTCGAACACTCTTCTCGGCGCCGCCGCTTTCGCTCGACTTGGCGCGTGCGGGACCGTCGGTAATAGCAGTAATTTTTCCTACGTTAATTTCATGCAAAACTTTCCGGCTTCGGTCGCAGTCCAACGATATTGGCCCGTACTTTTTTTTTTTTTTTTCGTTTTTTCTATTTTCTCCGAGCGCAAAGTGAATCTGCGTCGACCTCCGACGTGGCGGAATCAGGACCGGGAATATTAGAAATATTGGCCGAGTATCTTCCGTCGGAATCAACCCCTTCTGCGCAATGCTTCCGAGGGGTTGGAATCGTGTATATACTTCACGCGGCGGCACCCTTTAGCGGTTCTCCCGACCGTGCCTCTGGAGTGCTTTTAAAAATAATGAAGATCACTTTCTCCGTTGTGTTATTTTCTTTTTTATCCGGGTTCTTTGCCTCGTCGAGTTCTTTCCCTTTATTGCCTGATTTATTGCATGACGTTGCAACGCTCATATATTTTATGTGGAATTAAATTCTGAAATATAACGGGTTCGAGAGACACATCGCATGTATTTATTACAGTTTTGCGCAGATATAGAATTTGCGAGAAAATAAACCAGATCGTGCATGTTTTTTTTTATCGATATATGAGAGGCTAATATAAAAGTTTATAAACTTTTTTTCACGGAATAATAAATATAGATACGAAGCAAACAACGTTTCAATCCGTAATATCGATGTAATCTTACACTGCGGCTTACCGGCTTCGGACTTTTGATGTTAAAAATTACAATAACACAAAAATTTTTACCTAACGATGTCGTTTTCTTTCTTACGTTAGTTTCTTTAGTTACCACGGTTGCTTTGTCTTTCTGTTGTTTGCTCAAATCTCATATTCTCCTTTGAAATGACGTAATTATAGTCTTTGGTTTACAAAGCTATCTGAGAAAAGGAAGTTTATTAACCGGCAAAAAAGCAGAAAAATCCAGAGAAATTGTTAAATTCCGACGTTCGACTCTTTCTCTGAGTCTTATCGATGACCGAGGATCAATCGTCGCGGTTCTTCGACCGTAAAGTTCGTTAAAGCAGCAACCTGCGTACAAGATTTTTATCTGCGTTTAATGCAAGTTATGTTCACATCGTGTTTACCGCTCGCTACATAATAGCTTGTCGTGGAAAAAAGTGGAAGAACGACAATGCTCCCTCCTTCATGAGAGAGAGAGAGAGAGAAAAAAACTCATGACTTTCATAAGTCTTTGTGCGTTTTCCGAGCGAGCTAACCCTCCGGTCGCACACGAGCTGTAACTTGTTAAAATTCCATCGTGATTTCCGCGCGAAGCTGCGAAGGTAAAAGCACGTCGAAAGAAACGCCCGGCAGCGCTCGGATAATCTCGTGGCACGGATTATTGAGCACGTTCCGCGCGCAAGTCCTTTTCCGTTTACTTCCAGTAAACCAATAAACTCTAACTTCATTCCAGGTAAATCCCAAAGAGTTTCATGTTCGAACTGTTCGATCTGTCGAAGATTTTCCTCTCTTACGAACGACTTGTCAAAACACACGGACAAATTAAGTTGCGGATCTTGACGCGAATGTTGATATTCGCATGCCGAAAGTTGCGGTAACAATTGAAATATCCTGTTCGCCGAGAATATACAGCGATATTAACAACGTGCTCGATAATTTTTTGCGATAAAAAAATTTACAAGTTACGTGTTCTCTTCAACGTCTGAGAAAACTGGAAGAGAGATACATTTTTCATACACGAGCTACGAAAAAAAAAAACAAAAGAAGAAGATGTCCGAAATACTTTTTCTCTTTGAGACAATTTGTGTTACGCTATTGACAGTGTCAATAATAGTTTCCTTTCGTGTCTCCTATAACGGTATCATCGCGATACAATCGCGATCAAATCGGAGATAGTCAGGGGAGAGAACCTCCGTTTTGTCGTCGCGTCATCACACGAGGTTATAGAAAACCTGCGCTCAGCGCGAATTTCATTGAAATAGTTTGCAATAAAAGTTTATTATTCCCGATTGAAGGAGCTTTTCCGCTTCGTGCGGGGCGCGCTCGTGCGGCATTAACCGTTTTCTCGAATGTCGCGCAAGGAAGAAGGCGCGCGGGAAGAGGGGACGGGACGACTTTGACCTCTTCGTCTGAAATAGCGCGTAGAACAATCGGCGATGTTATCTCGCGTAAGATCTTGCTTGATCGAAATACCGGGCGGAAAACGGCCGGTCCAACTGTTAACTTCTTCCCGCGCCGCAGCTCCCGGACGAAATAGTTTCTGCCTTCGCGCGATTCACCCGCGCCGCGCGGGTTCGCTGCAAAATGCAGATACCCAGCCCAGAGAAATGGGTCGCAGTTTGGAAATGAAATTTCGCTGGAATTTATGATAGTTTGCACAATAAAAGTTATCGTAGCAATCGTACCCCATGATAGAACCGCTGTATAACGGAATATTCGTTTTTTTACAATCCGCGCAGCGAAAGGTTTGTACATATATATACATAAATGAACGATATGTCGGTATATGTCGCGCGGGATAAAAAATATACGCGTAACAAATCACGAGTAAATCATTGTAATATTCGCCTGCTGCCGATGTTCGCGTTTATTATAATATAAATTTAAACGTTTACATCTGTTTTCCCTGCAACTATTTCTTTAAATGCGTTGTATGCTGAAAATGAAGCTTTTCCCGGTGGCATTCAAACATGTATATTTGACTTTAAGAAAATATGAAAATACTATTTATACACGCATATATTTTTTATGCAAGATTTATATTTTACTCCGATGCAAATGAAATAATTTTGAATGTAAATGTGGAAAAGAGTATGGCACGAAACACGCGAAGTTCAAACATTTCTACTTCAAATCCCCATTTCTGCGACGTTAAAACGATAAAATTGCAACTCGCGTCTTATAATGAGACAGTTACGCGGATATTGTGTCTGCGGTACACAGCGCGAAGGAAAGTGCCGCTAAAACTTAATTTACTTGTTTCGACGAAAGAACGTTACACACGCGGGGCAAAAGCATTTTCACATCCGTGGATGTTATTTTCTTCTATCGATGAGAGTAACGATGATTGCGTAAATAGCGGGCAAATGCGAAACAACAAAAAGCGACGGAGGCAGACAAAATGAGACAGGAACTTAATGAGAAAGCATTGAATCACCTTTGGCGCCGAAGACTGCCGCCCCCGAACGCTATTGCGGTTTCCGGTGCGGTTAAAGGTGATGAAGTGTGCTAAGAAAACACCGAGGCGCGCGCGCGGCCACGGAAAAGTGGAAAGACAGCAGACGCGGGGGCGACTTGCCTCTCCGGGGCAAGAAGCGCGACCCTTAATTTCGTTTCTCGTTAAATCGTTCTTTAACGAGAAAATAAGGCCGCCTTTGAGTCGTAACTCTCGAAATACGAAGACGCGATTTCTTCCCCGCGCCGGTATATACGATAATGTCGGAACCGGGAGATGAGACGTGGACGTCTCGTAGATGAAAAGCCGCGTTGTTCTTTGTTGTACTTATCGCTGATAGTATTTCGAATCTAATCTGTTGGCCGCGTCGAGCGTTTTCTCTCTGCTCTCTCCGGGAATATACGCGCTCAAGATGTTGAAATTTTATTTCTCGCGAATTTTTTTTCAAGCAAAATATAAATAACCGTATGTTTTCACGGTAATTTACGTTATATACCGGGCCGCAGTTTCCGCGCGGCTTACACCGCGCGGTGGATTAAATAGCGTTAAGTATTTTAAGTTAAACGCCAAGAGATGGTAAATAGCTCTGACCGCATTTCGCGCATATTGCCATTTCCACGCGTAATACGCGCGATGTACATACGCGTCGTACGTTACATTCATGTCGAATATCTATTCCAAAACTGTTGGCAGGTATATGCGCGGCGGCGGCGGCGGCGGCAGAAATTCATATTCATTAACCGAGTGCCGTTATCCACGAAATTCGCAGTGTATCTAGTATGTAATGTATTGTGTCTTTCTCTCGAGCGGAGCCGAATCACGTTATTAAGCGCACACTGTGCCGCGCGCGCTCGCGCACTAACATACGGGTGGTTTGTCCTTAATCAAAGCTTGTTAATCAGTTTGATAACGACTTTCGGGAGAGGCAGGGGGCTACGTGCTCGCGAAGCAAGTTTTACTCGATTCTCACTCTCATTATCATTAACACACGTTGAATGTGCCGCAATGGCCATCGTCATTACGAACGGTACGACGTAAGTTTCCGGTGACGTCTGTATGAGAGAGAGTCAATGTAATCTCCCGCGGTGGAAATTCAAACAAAGTATAACCAATAATTGGCCAGTTTTCCCGGTTACTGACCAGTATTTAGATTGCAACCGAAAGTCGGTAAGTTCTGCCGATGCTATAGTTTGGCTAGAAACAGCCAAACTATTAGCCAGTTTCGGTGCCAGTTATTGTCCTGAGTTTTGGAACGGTAGTTATCGGTTCTCGGTGTTTGCTCGCTTTATTAGCTAGTTTTGAGACGGTTGTTATGAACTAAGCTTTGTAGATTTTTCGTGTTTTTCTGCTCGGAAAAAAAGAGAAAAAGAGAAAGAGAGAGAGAGAGAGCAATATGTATTATTAATCGAACGAAATAACGAGCGTATTTACTTTCGACTTGTAACTCCAAGTAGTGTTAACAATATTTAGAGAGAAACTTGCTTGAACGGGGTCGAGCATGGTCTGTATCTCAGTATAATGATTGCAAGACGGAAAAGATTCCGGCGCGATATTAAAAGTTTCCAATCTCATCTCTTTCCGATGCACAATATAAAAACTCTCCCGTCCGAACTTCGGCGAAGTGGAACTTACAAAGCCATTTACTCTGACGTTTTATCGTCGCAATGAATTTCGAGCGTCGGTCCGAGCGCGTTATCCCGGAGGGGAGGGTTTTCCTTCTTTCTCCTTTTTTTTTTTTTTTTTTGTATCATTCTCCGCCGTCGTAGGCGCGACAATTAACACTGCAAAGTGTTTTATAATAAAGCACTTGAGGGCGTAATTAACGTTGTCCTGTATCCGAGAGTGTCGCGCTTAAAAGACCTAAAAGTAACTCGAACTTATCTCGAAGCTTGTCTCTTCTGGTTCCGTCTCTCACTTCCACGATGATACTTTGTTCCCTCCTTGCTCCCCGTCTCTCTCTCCCCTTTCATCCTTCTGTTTCCCGTTCTCCGTGAGTTCTTTGCGCCCATAAATAATTCAGATGCTCAGGACGTCGTAAAGACATTAACGAAGGTAAAAGCTTTTACGGGGAGAAAGACCGGTCTGAATCCTGAACTCGTTACATCGCTCCGACGATAACTCCGCAATCATGGCACTGCGACGACGTATTGTCCGGACATGTGCGTGTTATCGTGCCAGTAACAAACGTATGTAAGTGAATAATAGTCGAAGTAATTAATCAAGTGCTTAGCTCACGACAGGTTTATCTTGATCATCAGCCGCAAGGCGCGCGGCAGAAAACGACATTTATTTATTGCAACACCGCGCAAAAATACAATCGTTGATATTGAAATATTCTTACTCATCCCGTGTTAATTTTTGTGAGAAAAAAATTGCGCTCAGTGCGATATGTTTAAACCAAACAGATAAACCAAACATTTGGTGAAAAAGTGTTATTTATTCATTTCAAGAACATACGGATTTTTTTCATAATTACCGTTTAATCTCTCGCAGTTAGGCAATTATCCGGCAATGAGTATTAATTGTTTCCGTGCCAACGCGCACGAAAACTGCGAATGAATAATAGGATCTTATTTTCTAATTAATTCATGTTGTATCCTGCGTTTCAGAGAAAAAATTAATACTCCTAATGGCCGAGATAACAGTAATTTAATAGATTATGATAAATAGGCGCCGGTTGCACCGACGTAATCGGAACTATTTTCTAATTAACAATACTTTCTATCTGCAAAAAAATAGGATGTAATTTACAACAGCCCAACACATTTGCCGGTCGTGTTTATTTAGCTCAGACCAATTCGATTTGCAAAAAAGATCTTGGATTAAAATTTCTTCAATCGTAACGATGTTTATAATTGCATGTGTGCATACATTTGGGAACAAATGCAATAAAAACATAAATTCAATTATGTTTTAATGAATTCATATTACTCAAATAATTCTGCTATACTATTCAAGTAATTACTATTACTAATTAATTCCTATTTATTACTAATTAATTACTACTTTAAATAATTCTTTTTGTCATACTGTGAAATATTTATTTTTCTGTGTTACAGATCGCCCCGATATGCCTCGATTCGCCGAGGAAATCGGGAATGTAACAGTGCATCAGGGACGTGATGCTCTACTGTCTTGCGTGGTGGATAATCTGAAAAATTTTAAGGTATTTCGAGCACTCTCTCATTCTGTCCTTATTATTGCTTCTCGTACAGGTACACGTGTTAAGGTATTACCATCGATTGTTTTCTCATTTTTAGTTGTACTTTAAACTTTTACACAATGTTTAAAAACGTGATCTATAAACCTCTGAATTTTTTCAGATTTTTGTATCATACAGTTTTTGAGAAAATCGAAAACGAAATTTCATGATTTAACATGGAAGTGATAGGTAGAATAAGGAAATCACGTGCATTTACCTAAATATCTAGAGTTCAAATTTTTAGATTTGGCTAAAAATATTACTACAGCTTCTTTAAACTGTAAAGAAAATATGTGTGAAAAATCAGACGCCTGTATC
>QVNV01008907.1:0-36351 GCA_014825455.1 Pseudomyrmex pallidus
CTAAGGGAGGAGATGAGCGAGCTGAAGGAAGCAATAAACTTATCGACGAGCGAAGTAAACAAATTAAGAAAACAGCTAGGCGATGCCGAGAATCAGATTAAGTTTCTAGACTTTGAGATCGCTAGTTTACAGACTGACAAGGACAAGGCGCAAAACGAGATCAACGCTTTGGAAAATGACATCAGCAAACTAAAACTGGATCTAAGCGCGGAAATTACAGCTAAACGAGACATTCAGAAGGAATTGGCGGCATTGAAGAACGAGATGAAAAATTTGATCCTAAAGATCGATGAGCTTAAAGTGCAGAATCACGCTCTGAAAGATGAGAGAGATCTCTTGAAGAAAGAACTATTGCGACTAGACGAGGAACTGTCGAGCCTAAGAGATGTGAATGCCGAGATAACGAGCGAGATTAACGACTCGAGACAGACTATACCTAATTTGCAGTCGCAGATATCTCAACTGAAAAGTGACATCGAACGTTGCAATATAGAAAACGACGAGCTTAAGATGAACGTAAATAATTTATCCGCTGAGAATAAAAGAACGACGGAAGAGTTGAACAGCAGTAAGGTAGAGATTAGTTATATGCATTTCTGCCACCGTGACTTTTTTTTTGTTTTTGATAATAATCACTGTGAAATTCACAGGTCGAGCGACAAGCATTAGAGAAGGAGATAACTAATCTTAGGAATGAGAGAATTAAGCTCGAGGGAGAAATCGCGGAGCTTAAAAATCACCTGGAAGAACTGAACGTAACCTTAATCGCCGAAAAATCTGCTAAAGAAAGGGCTGTGAGAGAATCAACGAAGGTTAGCGATGAGATCGTTGCGCTTAAAGAAGAACTCGACACATTGAAGACCGAATTGATTAAATTAAGAACAGAAAACGATAAGATAAGAAGCAACGAGGAAAGTCTGTCGCGTCAAGTGTTAACTTTGCAGACAGAGATTGGCAACAAGAAAAACGAGATTACGGCTTTGAAAACGGACAATGAAGCATTAAAATCGCAAACCATCACATTAACAGCCGAGAATAACGTACTGAGAAATGAATCGGAGGAGCTCGCGTCTCGAGTCGACGGTTTGAAACTTGAGAACGTCACTTTGAGGAAAGAACAACAGAAACTCGCTGAAGAATTCGATAAACTGAAAGGCGAAGGCGACGGACAGAAAGCTGAAATAGAGAACTTAAAGTCCAATCTGACAGCCGAACGGGAATTGTGTGAAAAAATTAAATCAGAATTATCCACTTTCAAATTGGAAAACGATAGATTAAGAGAGGAGTTGAGAAAACTGGAGAAAAATCGAGATACGCTTGTACAAACAAATGACAAGCTAAACAGCGAGGTAAAGGATTTGAAGGAGACATCGATCGACAGCCAGAACAAGGTGAATAGGTTGCAGGATCAGGTGGCCGCACTGTTAGACGAGAAGGAGGCGCTCTTGAGCGAGTTACACGGTTTACGAGCGAAAGTGAGTAGGTTAGATAAAGAAGTTGTATCGGATAAAGATGCGAGAGAAGTCGTGGAGAAAAAAGCGATCGTTCTAAACGGCGAATTAACGGCGCTGAAGACTCAAGTAGATAAAATGCGCGCGGAAAACGAGAGTCTAAAAAAGGAGCAAAACGAGATGAATAAACGCTACACCATATTGGAAAATGAAAACTCCACGTTGAAAATCGAAAATACTAAAATAGCTGCGAAACTCGATTCTTTCAAGTTCGATCTAACAACGGCGAGGAACGACCTCAATAAGTGCGAGGATCAGAACAGCAAGTTGAAGGAGGAGATCGACGAGTTGAAGAAGAGACACGGCGATGCGGAAACAAAGATTAAATTTCTGGAAAGACAGCTTGCTGATTTGTCGGACGAGAAAAAGAAAATCGAAAGAGAAATGGAAAATGCGAGAGCTGAAGCTGCGATCGCAAAAGCACATGATGACGACGCGCGAGCGCAGCTTGATAACTTAATCAAAGATCTAAACGCGGAGAAAACGGATAAAAATGTCGTTTTAAAAGAATTGAATGCCTTGAAGGAGGTTTTGGTTCAATTTCGTGATGATTTGAGTGGATGTCGAACGGACAACGAACGACTAACGACCGAGTTGTCGGATTCGGAAAAGCGAGTGTTGGAATTGCAGGCAGATTTTGAAAAGGCGATAATTGAAAACGATGCTCAGCAAAAGGAAATAGCTCAGCTAAAATCGGAGAACGACAAACTCAGAACGGAATACAGCAGATTGACAAAGGACAAAACTGGAGATACGAGTGTCGAGTTGGGTCAGATCGAGCTGGAAGATGATCTGGCGAGATTAAGGGCAGAGCGTGATAGAGCGCGGCAAGATTCAGCAGAGTTAACGACAGAAAATAGAAAGTTGCGGGATGAACTAAGAGAGGCGCGGAATGAGATCAATAAATTAAAAGACGACATCAAGAAATCGAAGACAGACTTTCTTCAAGATATCGACAGGCTCAGAAATGAATTGAAGAAAGCGACGAACGAGACGGACAAAGCGAGAGAAGAGAATGATAAGTTAAGAATAATTAATGACGCACTCAAATTACAACTAGATCAAAGAAAAATTCAGCAAGACGAGTTAAAAGAATATCGCGATGTTCACGACGACAGAAAAGATGAGGCGGAGGATAAAATCGTTGAACTGCTTGTTGAAATTAACGCATTGAAAAGCAAAAATGCAAAGCTGGAATCCGAATTACAAATTTGCCAAATGGAAAACAAGCGCTTGAACGAACAGCTCGACAATTTGCAGGGCAAAGATATCAGAATGCCAAGATCTCTTCTTCCTGCGGGTTTGTATTCACTATATATATATAAGTGTTTCTTTTCAATTACCATAGTAATACAAAATAGCGCACATTTAAAATAATATAAAAACCTATCTATTTCTATAGATAATAAAATATTCATTATTCCCATTTCGTAGCGTTAAAAATTGTAATGGACATAATTTTATCGTGCAATGCGCCTTATTCATTTGTGGTTTCTGGCAAGTCTTTTTCTCGCCGCTGAATTCGTCAGCCGCATTAAAGAGAAAGCATCTTTGTAATTCCAGAGGCTGGCGTGGTTAAACCGGATGAATGCGGCGACTTCGTTAAGGCGAATGAATTACTAAAGAAACAGATTGAAAAGCAATATGACGGTAAAACTTGCATAAAAACTTTCCGACTGTTTTGCCATTCCGGGAGTTTTTTGTCGTGCCGCAGAAACGCGAATTTGCTTATTCATTCAGATCTTAATTAGTCGGAATAATTTCATAATATAAGTCAAACATCTCAGTAATCTTATAAATTCTTTACAGATGTGCTAAATGTAATAGAATTGAAAAAATCTTACAAAGAATGCGCGCACATTGTAATGATTGAATTTAAGAAAATGCGCGTGTGTGTGTTTTTCTATACATATATAATATCATTATTAAATAAAGACAGTTTAGAAATTGTTGAATTTTATCAAATACACGATATCGATATAACTGCACATAGTAGTAATATTTACAATACGCACATGAATTTTGAGATAGAAAGCAACGCAAGCGAAATTCGATTATATAATCTCTGCAAGTTGGTTCGTATTTGTTCTCGCGCTAACAGCCGTGCAACGTGTGCGTGATTACATACACTTCGTTGATGGGAAAACTTCTACAAAGCCCGCAATGGCAATTACATTGGACGGCGATCTCGGAATCGAGCGGTGGACAGTGCCGGCCATCGTCGAGTTATTAAAAGAATCGCAAAAGTTATCCGAGAATATTTACCTGGCCGAAATCGAAATACAAAGCATCGACAAACTACTGGAATCACTCAACAAATACAAGAGAGAAAACGAGATTTATGTGAAGCAGTTGTCGGTGAGAGAATATAAATAATAAGTAAAAACGAAATAGCGCGTTAATTTAATAATAATATACATGCTTGATGACTTATCAAGAGGTAGTAATGCGAAATTTTCCACTTGCATATTAACGCCGGAAATGAATCGCTTTCAGGAGCTTGGTGTAGAAGTTGCCAAGGTTGCAGGTGTAGATAATGGCGATGAGCTTGCAGCTTTTGACCCTGAATCTTGGTTAAAGGTATGTGTACGTGCAGTGATAAGAGTTTATTTCGCGCCAGACGTTTGCGCTCGACGTTCCTACAAAATCTCGCGCCGATTTTCTTAGATAAACAACAAACTTGCGTGTGTATATTAGACGAGAGAATAATTTAAAATAAGACCGAATAATTTGTCAGTCACAATGTAAGTTTCGCTGTCTGTTGCTCGCAGTCTCTGACGCTGACGCAACTAGCCGAGCTGCACGATAAAATCTGTCTATTGACTTCGAACATGGTGCAACAAGATAGCGGTCCTGCGGTCTGCGATCGATCAGCGATTAATTGGGACCACGGCGGCGATCCACTGAAGGCGGATTACGATGCTTTAAACCGGCGGATCGCCGCCCTGCAGAAGCAAATAGCCGAGAAGCAGATTGAAGCGGGGTGGAAGCTGCAGGAATTAAGACAGGCTCTTCGTCACGAGCAAGCTAACCTGATTCAAATCTCCGAGCGAATGAGTCTCGAAAGAAGACGCAATTTGGTGCTCCACCTCACTATGGACGATTCGGCGTGAAGCTTTCCGCGCTCAATTATATCCGTCGAGTGGTATAAAGGAAAAAAAGAACGTTTGACTTAGGACGCACGAGTTTCTCATTGTGAAGAAAAATATTCTTGTTTTTTTTTTGCTCGTCATGTTCTTTTCAATACGTGTAACAAACAACAGAAATTGCATCGAGAATATTTAAGATGAGGAGGAACATGTGAGATTGAAAGTAAATGAATAAACACGAGTTTGTAAAATTTTCTGGCAATTGTTAGTTTTTAATAATAATTACGACATGTACATTAAAAAAAAGAATAAGACAGTTCTAAAGATAAGAAAGTGAATTCTTCAATTATTATGACAATTTTGTTTTTCAACGAATCCATCTTTTGTCCACGTTTTCGCTTTCTTTACGAGCGTTGAATGACTGCAATAATCTTCTGGGCGCATAATTGCGATAACACACCATATTCAGGAACAACGGCTTGTCGCTAATCATGATCGGACAATAACAATTAATGAGAGCGCTTGTTTTGCAGTGCATGCTTGTGCGCGCCGTGCCACGCGCGATAACGTGATTTCCTGTTTCATTTCGGAGGTCGCGTTGTTCGATCTAGAGTAATTCAATTGTACCGTACCACATCCGTTCCCACGACTTTACTCGGCTCGTCGGGCACTCGCGCGCGAGCTCAATGGAAAGGCGAATGCCGTCGACAAAGAGTAAACACATAATTGAAATGTGCGGGTAGATCAAACGGTAAACGAATTGTCGAAATCCATTTAACCGTATGTCCACCGCGTGGAATTGAAATAAACTCGTAAAACGCCAATAGTTTTTTGCAGCGGTCGTATTAATGCGAGCATCGACGTTGTTACAAAAAAATGTCGTTGTGTCTGCTTTTCTTTTTTTTTTTTTTTTTTTTTTTTTTTTTTTTTTTTTTTTAGAAACGAGCGATAAATCCTTTCCGTGCAATTTACAGCTTATGCGTCGTTCGATATCGCGCTAATTCCATCTCGCAGCTCCGCAATCGCGATGCATGTACATACGCTTTTTATGATTCTGTAAAGCACGAAACAGATCAGCAGTAGATACAGTCGTGAGATTAACTAACTGCGGCATATAGGATGCTGGTGCGCGCGATCTTTGTGTCATGCACCACCGCACAGTTGATTTTACTAGGCGATATTTTTATTTTGCCGATGCTCAAAGATGAGATACTGTAATCGGGATTTTCCACGCGCGGATATATAAAGTCTGTGAGAAACTAAAAGTTCGACAGTTAACATAAAAGTAACGGCGAGTAACGCAAAAATATGAGTGCGAACTCATCGAGAAGAATGTGGTGCCGAGCGATGTGGTACTTGCTACTCGTTTCGCATATACTGGGATTCTGTTACGCAGTAAGAGGATTTTCACGAAGTTTCACCATGTGTCACACACACACACACAAAACGGAGATTTTTTTTAACTAGAAAAAATTGGTCAAAAATCAGATTGTTCAAAAGAAAACACAAATGCGAAAGTGACATTAACAAGAAAATTTCAAATACAGCATGTTTTATATTTAATTTATGATTTACTTGTAGTTTTAAGTTTATTTCTTTTTAAGAAAATATAATTTTTCTTGGACAAGACATGTTATTTCTATATTTTCACTATAATTGCTGTTTCATAACTAACATTACATTTCATAACTTTTAGGATGATGTAATAATTTCTGTGGAAAAGGTAGTCATTAAAAATCTTGATTGTACTTATTTCGATTGCGACAAGTTTGTCTTTGAAAATGAGTACAACAGCGAGGGTGTTGGTTGCATAAACTCTAAGTGGGCGATAGAAAAAAATTTAGAAGAAGATATTCGAGTGAGTTTAGATATTTATATTTACATACACGCTTAAAAAAATTATTTATTGAATACTCATATAATTGCGTAAAAGTTTTTTATAACATCGATTATTACCGTTTATGTAGGTAGTGATAAGTCCGTATCACTGCATCTTAGATAAGTGCGAAACGCCATTAGGATTGGGTATAAATCAAACATTTAATGATTTTCTGAAAACAAAAGATGTAAAACTATTTTTCGAATCTGGAGGCATAAAAATATCAAATGACTGTAATTGCGTAAAAAAGGTAATGTACAAGTTTATTCAGTTCAATTTTATAATGTTTAACACAATGGCATTTTTTTTCACAGGGTACTTATGTAATTAATCAGTACTGTCTGGATGTAGACTCTTTTTCGAGTCGAATAACGGGCCGGTATTTAGTAATATTCATTTTGTATAAAGAGCTGAACAATGAGCTGATGAATGTACATATATATGTGGATTCCATATAAACACTGCGGCTTATGTACACAAATAAACATATATATTGTAGTATATAATATGTAGATGTATGGGAGTATATTGTGCAACGTTAAAGCGCGGCTGTCTCAAAGAACTTCTTTAAAATATCTATACTAATATTGCTTTTTAATATCTATATTAAAATATGATATCGATTATCGATTAATAATTCCATCCATGCTATACTCTTTATGTACGTTTAAATATATGATTAATTAAATACACAGTAAGCAAAGATAAACACGCACATCATTGTGATATTACTACACATCTTGTATGTTTCGATATAACAGTATTTGTGTGCATACATATTTTGACAAGTACTAAGTAATTACATATTTCGATGAGCACTGAATAACGAATATTTAAAACAAGTACAAAGATATAGAGTTGTTCAATAAAGCTTTGATTAATAAATAAGAAATTCACGTGAGAAAGAGAAGGAGAAAAAAAACTTATCTCTCTCTCTCTCTCTCTCTCTTTCTCTATTTCTATTTCTCTTTCTCGATAAGAATAGTTTGCGTTGTGAAGTTATATTCTTCAACATGAAGTTGGATTGACGCGTATAAGTTCCCAAATAGACGTTGATCACACGGGAACTTCATGGGGAAACTTTCTAACGTAATTCCCGCTTTCTGATACACTGATGCATAATTTATAGGCCGAACCTCTGTTCGTGCACCTCTTCAACATCGATACTGTTAGATGGCGACCATTAAGAACGCGGCTCTTGCCCGTCTTCACGTCCGGGAAGTTGAGAAACATGTTTCACTTGTTGCTGAACTGTGTCGAGCACTTGGAAAGGTATTCGAACGAGAAAGTGCCCGAAGACGGGGATCGTCGAACGCCGAAAACTGACGGGTAAATTCACCGTCAATGAGATCGTGCGTTTTGGCAACAAATAAATGCATTGGACGAGGAGAATAAAATAATTAATTACCTTAAGTAACAACTTAATATAGAAAACTGATACCTGATATTACAGCAATTGGTAATATTATGTTACTTGTAATCTTTTGCATCAATCTCACAATCATAATTAGAGAGCATCTCAAAGACTTAACGTATGCAATACATACATATCTCTCTGCGTGTGAGATATTTGATTACCCCGTCACCTTCCACTACATTTTACACATAATGCGTGTAAAATCTTAATTAATCGATTGTGTTGCCTATACTTGAGATTTCTCAGAAATAGAGAGCTAATTTTTAATTACAAAGCAATTTTTAAATAATGCTTATACAGTTTAGGATTTTAAAACTATTTTTAATACACGAATGTTTATGAAAGTTTTAATTTAAAGATAAAACCGGAGTGTTTTGCGTGCTGACAAAAAGTTAACATGTTACATTTTCCACCAGTTATACTCTCGAAATTTTAAATGTCCGTGTCAATGTACAGTGCGTTTCACGCGTGTGTAATTTTTTTTTTTTTTTGGTTTTGGTCGGTCGACGTATACGTAAATCACTTTCACTGCCCGCGGGTTGCGCGAATTAAATCTGGCTTGTTCTGTAATTCAATTTTTAGCTTTTAATACACACGCACACGCGCGCTTTTATGCGTTGACAGTTGTCATTATTCTTGAATTGTTACGTTTCACTGCAACACAAAGCGCGTATAAAAAAAAAAGCTGCGTGTACTGTATTGGAATGTATGGATATGAAAGATTAATTGGAAGAGAAACACAAAAAAAAAAAAAAGGGAGTATATCCTAATTTTCGAATTCAGCTCACAGAACGCGTACATGTTGTGTGTTACAATGCAAAAGTCGTGTGCAGAAATGTATTCTCTGCATATGATGATATATACATATTTTGTCTCTTTACATTGTTCGATAAAAGATGAATCGTGAAAAACCTAATCCAAGTAACAGACAATCTTCGTTTCTTTGCTTCGCGTGAATCGTTCACAGTATTAGAGCGTTTTCAGCGAAAACAGTCGTCGTCTTGTAACGTTCACCGATTCGCGAAGTGTCGGAGAAGGTAGAGAGTAGGACGAGACCGAGCGCGAAAGCTCCGACGGGGGATGAAAAGTGATCGGCGAACGCTTTAAGCGGCCACCCTCCTCGCCGGAGGGTGACGAACTTGCACGAGTCGCACCGAGCTGAGCCGAAAGCTCCAACAGCTCCGTCAGTAGGCCTGGCGCAACGCAGCAGTGAGCGCGCCTTTGACCTTAAGTAAGGGTTTGTGTGATCGAAGGATCGGTCGATCGGTTCTCCAACGTACAGTGACATCGATTCATCACGCGCGATATTAATCGGGATCGACAACCGTGTAGCGATTCTCAGTGACGAGTGCTCATGAAAGCGATTGTCAGCAGATCATCCTCATGCGGTGCTGTAAGTGTTTCCTGAAGAAAACTCGACACGAGTTCGCCATCCAAAAGCCACTAATCCAAAGTGCGATAATACGGTAACGGCGATATCGCGCGGCGTTTTTCTCTCTCTCTCCAGGAAAATGAAATATATTTTCACTAATAAATAGATAGCACATAAATAAGTGATTCCGTGGCAATCGTTAATCTTTGCTTGTACCTGAAATCTCGAATAAATAAATTATATTGACTAAAAAAAAATCTAGAGATACTTTACCATGCAGACGCGTTTCAGCATTTTCCGCATGAACGAGTTTACTTTTCCCGAACACACTCGAAACGCTGGTATAATTACTAAAAGTGATGAGGCGCTTTGAAAAAGTTGGATAATGAAGGATACGCAAGGAAGAGAGCAGGTTGTAATCTCGATATATCAAAGTGCAACGTGAAATATTTCCCTGCACAAAGTAACGACGGTAACGTCTCACGTCACTTCGTAACGCTCGACGTTGTCGCGCGATATAGCGAACATATAGTCATCCAACTATCGATTTTTCCGTCCTACGTTCTCGAAAACATCATTACGTCATTGTTGTCGAGCGATGACGGAGAAAAGCGACGGGGGTAGTTCGCGCGTGTGAGACCTAGTGGTGTATAAAGTGAACTCCAATAGACTGTGCAAGAAGAGGATGTACAATTACTCGATCGAGTAACCTCGTTAAACGACGTAAGCAGTTCGCGTACATAAATAACGCGTGTAATCGAACTGAGCCCTTAAGGAGTTACGCGACTTATTTATAATCCTCAGTTTCACGTCGTGAGTCCAGCGGAGAGAAGAGGAATATCTCGCGCGCTCCGTGAACTGTACTTAAGTCTCTACTCTCAGGGCACAGGTCGAGACCCTCTCCTATCTTTTCCGCTCGTTATCGTGAAAAGTGTATATATCGGACGTTTTATCGGAGGTCGGCCCGTGAAAATCGGCCGTCGAACACTCGGGTCTGGCTCGTCAGATCGATGCTCAACAGATCCTCCACGTCTTGTGACGCGTGAGATGTACCCGTTAGATTCAAGATTCCTGATAACCTGACGGATCGTCCGAAGATTCATCTCATTGAAAGTTATCAGCCGCGTTGGCTTCCACTTGAGCACGGGAGATTTAAGGAGGAGAACCAGTGTCTGTGCGAGACGGTCCGGGGTCGCTAAGAGCAAGGATTCATTCCGCTTACAATGGAGAGGATGCTTTTGCTGATGAGCTTGCTGGCCCGGTTCGTCGTAGCGGAAGTTCTGCTAGACGATGTCAACGAGCTACGTAAGTGAATGAAAAACTTGAGTTGCAAAGAGAAAAAGGGAGGAGGAAAGAAACAGAGAGAGAGAAAGGGGGAGAATAAAGAATAATATATAATTGCAAAAAAGAGGAATAAGAATCTGTGTGTCCCTGCTCGCGTCTGCACATCCATTAATAGGATTGGGGAAACAAATTGGTTCAGATTCAGTACAATATATCTTCTCATTCTTGTTATAAGATTTTCTCTCTTTCTATATGTTCTTTCCAAGTTCCCGGTATCGGGTTATAATGCCGGCGCACGTTTAAGGCTAAGTAGGTATCGTCGTTGCTTTTGCAGGCAGCACGGGGAATATGTTTACGCTCGCAATATTTCCCTGCTTTCATCATAGTGAAAATATTTACGCGCCTGCATTAAGATCGCTTATGCTTGTTGTGATGCTGATGTATCGATTTTCCATATCGCTACGCAGAATAATGAACCAGTGGATATGGCGACTTGAATGATAGAAATGATCAATATCTTCTAGTAAAATAATTAATAACGACTAATTAATGACAACTTGTTGGTAAAAACAGATGTCAATTCTGTACAGACAAATTGCTTTTACAGAATTAAAAATTGATTAACAATGTCACGAATTTTATCTACTGTTGAGTGAGTTATGTGATAATTTAAGCACAAGACGTATTTAAGGAACATTAAATGTTATTCCGAATCACGCACGATTGTATGGCAGATAAAACTTTCTCTTTATCACTGTCAGCCGTATTCAGTAGTCGAGCACGTAAAATTTTTTAGACAAGTGCTATAAAAGCACTTGAAAAACGGTAATAATTGGAACAATAATAATAAAAAGATCAATAAGACTTGTTGTCTGTATTAACATAAAATCATTTATAAAAAATATGATAGTCATTTAATCAAATATCCCTAAATTATTATACAACGCTTCAAACAAGTAAAATATTAAACGTGAATTTAAATCGAGCAAGACGTAAGAAGTTGTTGTTCGATAGTCATTAACCGATATTTCGGTTATTGACAGATGGCAAATGACGTGACTGATTTATAGGATAGAAGGACACGACGAAATTCCGGCGTGGCACCACGCGATCATGCCTCTAATTAATAGCGAAAGGACAAGCGACGACCGCGTAATGACATCGGTAACGACAATCTCATAATCGTCACGCGCCGCGCGACAACGCGCGGTGTGCGTGATCGCAAAAAAAAGTTACGTGAAGGGGGCGTGCATTAATTTTGATGCACGCACGGAACGTGAACGGTGTTGGGAATTCGGCCGCCTGTCAATAGTTGTTTTGCGGACGGCGCGGGCGAACGCGTTCTCCGCCACTGTCGGTCGTGCTCCACGACATCGGACAGGACCGCAACCCGTTTATTTAATCGATGCATTATGCAAATTGACATAACGGCTCCACTTCGGATGCAGTAATCGACCACCGTCTCTCGACAGATTCACAATAGGCCAACATGTACGCTGAATAATTGGCAGTAGCGTATCGTGGGCTGAAAATCAAAGCCGTCGCACATGCACCCTACCGCTCCTACCGCGTTTCCCTTCCTGTCCCGTGAATGTTCTCGTATATATCAGGAACCAACGCGATGGAACCTACGCGGGGATAACCCCTACGTGTAACACATGCGCATACACAAACACGTATAATGGTGTATATACGCGGTAGATTCGAGTACGCTTTGTTGGTTTGTTCGGAATTGAATAAATTGACGAAAAGAGAAAATGGGACTTGGGAAAAAAAAGATTATGTGAAAAATAAAATTATTTCGCTATAACTTTTATAATCAAGATGTACTGAGCACTATAAAGTTTCAAATAAACGGGCGAAACAAAAATAAACGAAATTAAACATTGATAGAATAAAATGGAGAAGCTTAATGACAGCGTCAGTATTATTTTTCCGCGGGTCAATGCAACGTATGGCGTCCTTGTCATGGTTTAAACGCCGATTATATATATCAAAGTAGGACGATTGTAAAGTTAATACGAGTATAGAACGTTCATAGTAACGCCAGCTTATCTACTTCAATTGCCATGATACGTGGACATTAAATTTTTACTCGATCGTTAAACCGGATAGATTACGATAGGAGGCATCAAAGATATACCGTCCATATATATCGTACAATCGTTTACCGTGTCGTAGCGGATGACTTTACACTCTATGTATTGCTGACAATGAAACAGATTATAAGCCTGCACGACTTTTAATATACAAAGTTGTTTCACGTTGTTGTAATAAAAAAAAGAGAATAAAATATAAAGATTACTTAAGTTATATTCAATTGCTTCGTGATTCTTTATGTCGACGAAAACTAGAAAAACAATCGGAAATAACGATTTGATGTGATAAGCGACTGTTGAACTCGATATTTTTAAAACTCATGGCGAGTATTATAAGAACAAGTATTATAAGAAGTATCAGTACGCCCACATAGCTAACATTCGAGGCGTCGCTCTTAAGCGACTGCAGATCTCGCGGTAAGCCGCGTGGCAGTAATAGGGCGTAATGCGTGTAGCAACGGTCCATTACGGACGAAGATATTGAAATTCCGCGGAAGTGCAACTTCGGTGAATGGAAACTTAAAATTCTTTCATCGCCGCGCGCGCGCGCCGTGGCTGCCGCGGTCGCGGCAAGCCACCGGATCGAGTTTCATATCGGAGTATAAGAAGATGCGGGGGAAGTTTATAAAGCACACGGAGTGGTATTCTGCGAGCGTTATACGGGACTCGAAATAAAAGGAAACTGCAATTACAGCCGGCGGCGGTATGACGAGAGCGCAGAACCACAGAAACCGAGAAAGCGCAGTAGTCGTCGTACTCCGTTGGTCGAGATGTCATTCGCGTTCACGTCGCCGCGGGGCTTACCAGCGGAAAGATAGAAAGAGATACAAGGCAAATAAAAACAAAAGAAGAAATAAAAGGAGAAGATAAAAATGGGCTTCAACGTCCGACTGCAAAATACACGGTAACGATCGGTGACTCCAGATAACCGGAAGCTCCGCGTGGGTCGGCCATCCGGGCGCGCGCGATTCCGCCTTGCCCGAGTTTGCATATACCCGGCGGCGCACACGTTCGCTCCATTCGGAAACCACGATGCACAACTGCAGTTTGGAACGTGACGTCGCGAATCCGGCAAGCGGCCGATATTTTCGGTACGCCGTATTGTTCGTCCCTTCTTTCGTTTTGCGCTTTTTGCACGGAGGACGATTTTACTGCCGGTGATTTTACCGTGCGATTGTGCCCCGCGCGTATACAGAACGAGTATACGGTGTTACAGAAGTCACCGCGCGCTTTAACCCGATCGTTGATAACCGGTGGATGAACACAGAGGTGGAAAAGAAACGTCAGTTATTTCGATCAAATTACAGAGTCGTTAAACTTCGGTATATTAGTTTTTGATCGAGTATGGAATTTCACACAAAATTCTAAAATACTGTGAAACTATTTAGCGAAACAACATTTTTATTGTAGTCTAAGAGAAGATTCGATTACTTGAAATGTTGTTTGTGTGGAAAAACCCAATTGTGTGCTCAGACTCGTTCGATAACACGCTCACATTATTCTGATATCGATATCAAGCAGAAAATGCGTGCGCGCGCGCGCAAGGGAAAAAGAGAAAGAGAAAGAAACGAGAGAGGTAACAAGAAGCAATTTTTAATAAAAGTTTTGGCTATCAGAAGGTTCTTCCGTGCAATGGGCTGCGCTGCAACGAGATTCTGCGTCGTCGTCGCCTTGGTCGTCGTCGTTGCTGCTTCTCGTTTCCGTCCCATTGCGCTTATGTCTCTTGCGCACCAATGTCGTAACAGTTCCTATTTGTAAAGCAGGATCATGTCATCCTCTTCGATATCACGATTTTCTCGCATCCGGCTCGTAAGCGAGCCAGCGAGCGATGTCATTTTCCGCCTCGCATATTACCGCTTGCATTTCGCAACGATGTTTAGCAAAAGGCACATGCATAATATTAATTCTTTTATCGCTTCTTTTTTCCTCTCTCTCTCTCTCTCTGACGTAATCAGCATATGCGTCGCGACAACGACTCGACGTGAAAAATCGCATTTTCTAACGAATAATGTCATCTCTAAAATCTCTCTCTTAATAGTCAAAAGGAAGGCAGTACGAGTATTATACAAGGTGTTCGTGTATTATTCTGTATGCAAGATTTTTATTCATCTCTCTCTTACTTTTCGCATTTTATACGAGATACGTTCAAATTATTCTACTGATGAATTAAAGGATTTTGACAATAAATACACTAGAACAATCGACGATCGCATGAACGTGCTTGTTAAATCGTGAAAAGTCGCGATAATTAATTCCGCGATCGCGAAGTCACACGTAAAAGTCGCGCTACGGCGCCTATTGCCCCGTCAGCGTTATTAATTTTCAAACTGTACGAGAGCTACGCCCGGAAGGCGGTACGCGTGGGCGGCCAGAGATCGGGGCGCAAGCTCTCGCGGGAGGAGGGATACTTCGTAAATCACTCGACGGGATTTATTATCGAGGATGTTCGCGTAAATGGCGGCGGCGCCGCGGTGGCTTCGACCGCAGTAACCGGAAAAGAAAGGAAAAGCCAGCGGGCGAACGGAGCGAGCGCGAGGAATGACTCGGTCGTAAGAGAAGAATATCCGGCATTAAAAAAAAAAAAAAAACGGAGGGGAGAGCGGCGTGGCAGATAAAAGTAGGTAAAAAGAGAGAAAGAAAGAGAAGCAAGAAGAGGAAGGGCAGGAGAAACATCGCGAGAACTATTTCCACAATGGTGCGGTGTACAACGTTCGGTGCGAAATAAGTCGGCACGGCCAGGCGATATGTGCAACACGGGAAAAACAGAAAACCACGGTATTTCAAAGTCCCTGGCGGGCTAACGAACGACCGGCTGGCCGACCGGTCAAACTTTTCACTACTGCGAGAACCTGTCGGCGAAAATTTTTCGCGAGCTCCGGCGAGCTGTGACTAATGCGCTACTTTGCGCCGCGGTTCTCCTCTGACACGATAGGGCTATTCAGGCATAAAAAAAGCGAAAAGTGATAGATGTAAGAAGAAGAAATAAATCTCAAGGATACGCCTCTTCTTTGTTAAATCTTACGATGAAAGAGTAATAAATATTTTTTTTGTCATCTAATCAATTTTTGCTTCTGCTTTGCAACATCGATGCCAATGTTGCATTCGGCCGAGTTTTTTCAACTCAGAAACAAATCAAACGTCAAGCGTTTCGATTTCAACGCGCAATTGGCACGGTCATGGATGCGACCTCAAGGTTTTCTCTCCCTATGCGCGTTGATTAACCTACGCTCTCGTACTTTCGAGAACTCCGACGAGTCCGATGCTTCATTTGCACGCGAAACTGTATAACAGTTGAACTGACTTCCCTGTATCACGCGATTTGATTGTTCCACTTCGACTATTGATTATCCGGCGGATCACACGGCGTATTTATTGGCCGTCTACAATACGCTCGCGATGAACGGAGCGGAAAGAAGGATTTGCATGAGCAAATAAACAATTTGCGATCCCTCGAATGTTGTAGCTGCCCGGTTACAACGGGAGAGTAACGAGATAGAGTCGAATGTCCCGCAGGAAGTCGCGAATATATAATAATCGTTTTATTTATTCACGCACTACATCAACATGTGCGCTTGTGCAAGAGAGTTTACTTTCTTCCCGCGCACCGAGTTGACGATTTTCGACATTATTGATATTAAATATTACATGCGACGTGTGTTTGTCGGCTTCACGTTAATCGTCGGGAATAATCGGCCGAGTGTGCGTTTCGTTCGTATCTGCATAACGGCCCTGCTTCTATCCCGCCTGCGCGTTTTCAATTATTTATGCTGCGTTATGCACGTACTGAGTATACATTCTATAGCTAATTAGAATAATGCAGAGAACGACGGCAACGTTACAATGCCGCGGCACAACTGGCGAAATTTATTCAATACTAACAACGCTAATTTTACATAGGAATCTTGATGAATTATTAAAGACTCGCGAGACGTCGGAATTACATACATTTCATGACTTTTCGATTTGGCCGCTCGCCAAATGGTAGTCTTTTTTATTAAAACAACGAATCGATCCTTGTAACGTCTTCTGTTCGTGTTATGTTTTTACGCCGCATGAAAATTTAAAGAGAGAGAGAGAGAGAATTCTTTCTCAATATTGTAATTGTTGTAATTTAATATTGCTTAATATTGCTATTGATATAAAAAATAATATATCAAAATGCGTAAATATAAAAATATAACTTGAATATATATATTAAAAATTCTCTCACTATGCAAATTAATTAAAGATTAAACCATACTGCGAGTGTCTATTTTGATACAAGTGCACGATACGCAGACATGTACGGAGAATTGATGAAAGAACCTTTAACAAAACAGAAAGTACGCGAGGAAAATTTGCTAAGGACAGATACGGGAACGTGTTGGGCGTTACGTAACGTGATGCACTCCGAGCGCGGTTCCTGACAAAAAGCGAAGCAAATAGCGTCGAAAGATAGAACGCAAGAAGCGCCCGATCCGCGCTGAGAACCACCCACTTCTCGTTGTATCGGCACTTCCGTGCGGATCCAACGTACATGTGAACGTTATTATTGCTCTGTATTCATGGAGTTGCCTCTGCGCTAAGCGATATCGTACGCGCGAATTCGTCGGGAAGCAGCTGCGAACCGCTCTTATACGCGAGCGCTTGTGGCAAATTACATTTCCGCGACTCTCTCTCTCTCTCTCTCCCGCCCGCACTTCACGCCGATTACTTACTTACAAAGCGCACTAAGTCGTAATTCCCGTAAAACTCCTTTCCCCAAAAGTTCTTTAAACGATCTCCGGCGCGCGAGGAAGAACCTCTTTGATCATAATCTCGCCCGGAGTTATTTGGGAGCTCCTGAATTTCAACTCGCGGCCGTTCGAGCGATAAAGTCGCAATGCCGGAGAGAAATCTCTCTCTCTCTCTCTCTTTTCTACCCATCCCCCTTCCTGAGGGAAAAGCACGAGACGGCACAAGATGGATATAGATCCAGTGGCGTAGCGCATCCTATATATTTGGCTACGAATGATTATCTCTTCCGATCACTCGGGAGAAGTGCGCGGAACGTTGCGCTTCACCTGGTTGATTTTCCTAAACGGCTGAATCGGCGCTCACTCCGCCACAGTTTCGATGACAGGTAATCGTCCATTGCCACAGACTAAAGCAGACAGGTGCTCGAATAACACCGTTGACGAAGACTAATAGGCAATCAGCGCGTTCTACGCGCGCGCGTTACAGCTTCACCGGCAATCCCGTTACACCGCTCGGATATGGAGTACCTAATTTCATTGAAATCGTGTATAATCCATAGATTACATGGGAGTTGGCGTTCACGTTTTCTCAGCTGTGTGTCGCAGGCGAGTGTCTACAGCGCTGCGGCTAATGAGCTTCTCGCGAACGCGGAATATCGACATGATGTGGATCGCGTCAGTGCACACGATTGCACGATCGTAAAAAAAAAATATTTCGAAATGAAACACGGTACAAATCGTTGCTGTACCAGTCGCGTTGATTTCGATTAATCTCCGTAGAATTAATGCGGTGCGACATCGCAGTCGAACAACCAGTTATATCGTGTGTCGTTATTTCGCGCGCGATTCTACGCGACCTCGATTATCTTATTAATCCTCGTATTTCATTCTCCCCATCTTTCACATATTCTGTTTCGGCCACAATCCGTATTTCTCTTCTCCACGAAACGCCAAGCGTGACTAGAGGGAGAGCTGCTTTCGCTCCGTTGGACCAAACGTCCGTTCGACGTTTTGCTTTTATTACGTTCTCCGTCTATCTCGTCTATTCTTTTCACACACATATCCCTCGCCACCCTCCCCTCGTGTTCAACGAGAAGACGCGACTCAATGCGCGACTGATTGGCTCACGCGATTGTCCGTGGTCTGGCGATTGTCTTGAAAACGTCCTAGAAGGAAATAGCTGGAGTAACGTCGAAGTTTTTCCCGAGAGGGAAAAAAGAAAGGAAGATTTAGGCGAACGTAGCGAATGGAGGGAAGAAAGAAAGGTACAAACAGACGAGACGAGGGGTTGGTGAAAGAGAAGTGATGGCGCGATTTCGCGAACGCGCGACTATGCAAGGAAAGGCGGAAAAGCAGCGAGAGACCTTGCTTTCTTTCGTTTTATCCCACAGATCTAGATTCATTCGGCCAAAGGACGATCAGCCAACCATCAGCCGATTCTCTAATGCCTGAATCTTTATACGATTCTTGATCGCCCAATGCCAGTTCGCCGGACGAAAGAAACACCGTCATCGGCATTGATCGACACGAAAATAGCACGATTTCTTTTAGCTGACACAGTTCCTTTCAGGATCGCTTAGGATGAAATTGTACTATGGAAACACTCTCGTACAGAAGCTACGTTCAATATAAAGATTTCAATATAAAAATTACTGTGATATGCCTTGCTTTTTAAAATACCGCATTCAATAAAATTATATTGTCTTGCCATATCTATTATTTACATTATTATACGAAAACTTTAAACTATCCAGCTGTTATGTATAATTTGTCTTTATCTTATTCGCATCAGTTAACTTTAAGTTAACTTTAATCTCGGTTTAATTTTAAGCGACGTTTAAACTGTGATCACGACTGTTCCGCTTGTCCAAAGCGGGTGATTAGTATCCCGGGAGTAACATAAACGAGATGTCCGAGCATTTCTTTGCACAATAATCCCGCAAGATTCCACGACGCTGATGTGGTTAGCGACATTTTCCCGTCAGTTTATTTCCCAATTACGATACACTCCGTAATTCAGCGGAGATATCTCTTTCGCCGCCTCGTTCTCGTAAAGAAACACCTATGTGCTCGATGAAACTTGAATATATGGTAGGTGGAAAGGTTACTGCCTATCTGAAGACGAGTAAATACGCCGGCGTCGGCGGATGCGCGACCGGTTTTGTCGCACCTGCTCCAGGAGTTATTTTCCTCTTCTTCCTCCTTCTCGTCCCTTCTCGCGTGCAAACGCTATCCTGCATAATAATCCACTCTCCTCGCATCTTCGACGTTTCTCTTTCGCCCGCGTTCTACTACGGTCTTTCTTTCATCTTGCGTTTCCACTTGTATCGCGATATCTTGCCTTTTCAATTTATTCCTCTCCTTTCTTCTGTTCTCTTGCGGCATCGTTCACGTTTTCTCGATTCCTCCATTACACACGTATACACCACAGTGCACAGAAATTACACACGAATCGGTGTGTGTATGTGTGTGTGTGTGTGTACGTGAGAGAGAAAAAGAGAGAGAGAGAGAAAGAAGTTTTGCGGATGTGGATATATATTTCACGTTTAATGTTTCATATAGAAGGGCCGAATTTATATTTGAATTTACACACGCGGCGCACATACGGCAAATAATTTATCAACGAAAAGGTAGAAATTACTTTCATATTCAATGCGTAACGGATTTTTGTTTTTCGAATAAAACGGCGGTTTTTGAAGGGAAGAAAGACAAATAAAAACATAAAACGTAACCAAGTGTGCATAAAGCATGCGCTACCTTGTTCCGTCATTCGATGGCTTTGCCGACCCTCTGGCTATCACACTGGACAAACATACCTTCAATGTATACAACGCTGTGTATAATGTCGAATGTAGAGGCAACGTATGGCTGGAATTGACAATTCGAGTCCGGCGCAGTTCCAGGCTTCCTGCGGACGACACCGGCGCAGTCCCGATGGATTATTTCTAACGAAGACGACAGTCGACGCTATTTCGTGTCACGTAATTTCGAGGATTACGTCGAAAACTCCAAATTTTCAGGAACAAAATTGCCTCCGTAATAGAAATGTCGCTTTTATGTTGCGATACAAAATAGAACACGTGCGCCAATTGTTATTGCGATTCGAGTTTTAAGAACGTCAAAGTAGGAAAAAAATAACAATAAAACTATGTAATTGATCATAACTTGATAGAATCTTGTATACATATTAATTTATCGTAACGAAATATATTTACATAATATTAAACTTTTTTCTGTTAATTTAATTCATTGTTATTCTGCTTTCTTAAGAGGAAGGGGCATGTTACGCGACTACTGTCAATCTTTTAATATTTATGTGTCGCTTTTATTACGTGAGGATGTACAGGTGAGAATATAATATTTTGAATATATAGAATATTTGATTGTGTAAATGTAGAACGTAACACTCGGACATCAACTCGCGAAAGAATAGTTTTGGATACGCGTGTCACTCAACCGTCGTATTAGACTGACACGTATGCGTTCCTACAACGTTTTCCTTTTAGTACTACTGTAAGAATGCGGAAAGAAAATTCCGAAGAAACGTTTCGGACTTCATGTGTCAATCTAAAAAAAAAAAAAACAATTTCGCTTTTAAATTAATTCTTTGGTATATTTTACATTTTAAAAGTGTCACGTACGATTACAATCAAAATGTTAGAAATTTTTTAATAAATTACGCTACGTGTACACAATTATTTCGCGAGTTTTAGATTTTTTTTCACACGTAAAATCGAGCTATTAAAATGCCACAATATACGAAAAATGGAAAATTGTTCTCCGGTGAAATCTCACCGATTTGATCGCGTGTTTTCCAACGTCGGGACATTTGTCATCTTGATATCCCGACAGCACGTGCCAATTATCCTACTGCGAATTCTGTACACGCGTTTACACCTTACCGCATTTGTTACCTTTTCCCGTCATCGGTATTGTTGTAACAAGCACATGATAAACATCGGATTTAGTGGTGAAAGGTACACACAGACATCTCCGCTTGTGTTTCCGCGTCTGCCTATTATTGGGACGTGTTAAATGATTTACCATAAATTGATTCACGTCAACGCGGTCTATATTCGTTCTACTTCGATGTCGCGCCTTTCTACCGCTTCATCTACTTCCATCTAATTCTCTCTCTCTCTCTCTCTCTCTCTCTCACTACGATCGTCTAATATCCGCCGGGTTTACCTACTACGCTTTCTCTGCGTGAGTTTGTATACATCCGCCGGTGTGTCTCCCTCACCCTCGATCTCTTCTCCTGGGTTTGCTTTCTTCGTCATACCGGCGCGTGTTTGTTCAGTCGGCGGTTTTGGGGGCGGCGTGACGTCGTTTTACTCGGATGCAGCGGCAAAGGAGCCGGCACCACGTTTGCATACCGCCGGTGTTTGCACGCGCAGCTCCCAAACGAGTTACCGACGTTACGAAGTTAAACAGGCTCGCGATAATCGCTATGGACAAGCAAAATTCATAGCTTCTTAATGAGTTTAATTTTTGTTCATTCACAGCCCTATCATCGGGCGTAGATTCCCGTTTTTCCCGATGAAGCCGTGAACAGGAAAGTATACACAAGAGAAAATTAGTTATCTCTCTCGCTTTACAGTTTGTAAGAAGTCAAACATTTCTAAGAGATCGGAACATTTATTCTTTTAAAAACGTCAAATATAAATAATAAAGTAAAACGAGATTAAACTGGCAAATTAATTACTAAATAATTAATACATAAATCTGAACACGCTTTCTAAAATTAATTAAAATCTTTTGTCTCTGTTATTTACACGCCTGGACTGGATCAAGTTGATGGCTGGAAAACTGCAGGAAAACGAAGATTGTAAAGGATGATTCTCTATTGAGAAATGGAATATTCGTTCAATGTCCCGTTTTCAATCTTTTACCTTTTCTATGGCGACTGAGAAAGTACGTAAGGAGCGTTTTGTCAAAGTTTCCTCAGTGCATTCTTTACTTTGGCGAGAAAGTTGCACTTTGTGTGTTTGCGCGATGGCGAGGTGTTCGTGCACGAAAGTGCCAGCCATTTGTTCTTTGCAGATACGCGAAAATATCCGAGAAATCGGCACAATTGTTAGTTAAAGATTAATAGCTTCAGTTTTCAGATTCTCGACTCGCTCTATCGAATTGAATATGTTCGTTCTATTTTCACATCAGCAGAGGCAAGGAGAGCGCGCGAAGGTAACGTACAGACAGGAAATTCAATTCGGCTGTTCCATTCTCCCATATTCAGCGCAAATATATGAAAATATGCGAAATACAATTTCCGCGAGTCGCGCCGGTTCGTCCTTGAAACGCTATCCACCTACTTTCTTTTTATTGCTTCTTGGTGTGCTGGATTCTACCTTCGGTATATTTGCGAAGTGTCGTCGGTTTGCGAACGACGTGTCTGAGTCTACAGAGAAGAAGTCGCTTCTGTACGTTTGCGAGCTTCCGCAATGTTTGTTCCGGAGGTGCTACGCGCGAATTACACGACTTACAAATTGGCGACGCAAATTGAATTTATTGCATTGAACAAAAACCAGTCGGTGAAACATCAATATCATCGAGTTCCGCGTTTTAAGCTCGTAAAAGAAAAATCGCAGTGGTTTGACATTTTTAAAAGCAAAACGACGATGTGATTTTTCGCGACTGTCACATCTCGTTTTGTCTATTTCGGTTGTTTTGCTGTACGAATACGAGAAAGTGGGGAAAAGTTTGATTTTTTTATTTTTTTTTATTTTTTTTTTTTTATCAAAGCGATCGTATATCGAATGCAGTAATGGGCGAGCCGTATCGCAATGGTATCGACGCCGGTTTGTTGTCGAATTTCTGTTCGGTTATTTCGCGCAACGTCAACAATTCCACGATCTGTCCCGCCGAATCAGCGAGCTACTTTACATCCGCATCATACACCATGCTTAAATCCCGTATATGTCGGTCTCATGTATACACGGCGCCGGATAATGCGATGTATTACCGATCCACGACGGCGCTCGTGTTTGCTTTGAATAATTACTCCGGGATCGTCATGTCGGCGGATACGTATGTGTTCCGCCGTTATATCCGAGAAACGGATATTCGCCATACTCTCAAGTAAACACGCGATATACACGCCATACGCACGCCCGCGCACGCACACACACACACACACAAAGAAGGAGGGAGAGAGAGAATACGCACGCGCGCATGTCCACGCATACGGAATACGTAAACGCGTACCGCCTCAGTCTGTCGATGGTTCATTGTCTAAGTCATCAATTTGCGAGGTTCATGAGAGGATTTAACGAGGTAATAGGACTCGCAGGTGCTATTAACATTTTAATTGCGGCACTAACGACCCCTTTCCGCCCTACGTAACGTTTAATCGACACGTTTCGTAACTGATTATATCCGTAACTCGACCGTTAATGTCGCGGAAATACGTTTTCTAAATATTGAACTTGCAGCTTTACTCTTTCCGGCGGCGCAGTGATGTGTTTGCAAATCTCCTCGACATAGTAAAATCTGCCTGCCGCACATCACAATCCTTCAAATATACCTACGTAATTCCTATTATGTTGCGGAAACGTGTGTAGTCTTAGTTTGTTGTTTGAGTGTTTCACGTAACACGTTTTGTGACGCGCGTGTCCTCGTGCGAATAATCAGAGTCTGCGCGTATTAATTGAGCGTATAAAGGTGCGAGAGAGTGAGAAAGAGAAAGACAGAGAGAGAGAGAGAGAAAGAGGGGAGTCACGTGCACTGTGTCATTGTTGCAACGGGTTGCTTCGTGCGTACGATCATTCATCACTTGGCATTAATTACATCGTATCATTAACACAGCCATCATCCGTAATGAATATCAGAGCTTTCGCCATCAACTGATGCGCAGAATGCATGCAAGATCCGGGTCATAGTGTGCGAAAATAAACCGAGAATCGCACGTAATTTTATTTCGAGAGTGAGAAAATAGCTTCGAAAGAATCAGATGTATGCATAAAAATTGAAGAAAACTTTTATCAACGTAACTATTTTTACGTATAATATACATTTCTTTATTGAAAAAAAATTGTATAAAAAGACTCACTTGAGTGACAATAGAGAATATACAATGATGAGATAAAAGATATTCCATGTGACAGAATTTTTTCTAAATCAATTCATCGCTCGCAATTATCGAACTTGATTTAGCTCCCTCGATAAACTCCTTATTATATACTCCGGCCACCGCAAACTGCGCTTTTTTCCCTCGCCGCACTCGACGTTGATTCTCGCAGTAGAAAAAGCCGATACATGTCGGCCACGTTCGCGCTCAATTAATCTCTGGCGCCGAGTAAAGTGCTTCGACGGACGATACCAGTTTCGAAGGTAATTCTTGTTACGTCTAAGGTCAAAGGGAGGGAGAGGATAACGAGACCGCGGCGGTCGGCTGAGCCGAGTGTGTTAGGTGCCAGAACGATTGATGAGACGGCTATGAAAGCCAATAAAATAGCGCTCACGGTCGGCGCGCTGACCGCGCCTGGTATAAATCGGCAAGTAGACCGATTAATTGGGTTCACCCGATTGTGTAGTCCCCGTCGGCGCGAGCGTGCACGCTTTGTGCGGGGAACTTTTGTTTCCATGCACAGCCGCGCGTGCACATTCATGTATGTACGCGCGCGTTCGTGTGCAATGTTCTGCCTCCAATGCGTTGACTCTGGCTCCGATGGTTGTTGAAGCTGCCGGAGCCGTTCGACCAATTTGCAGTAACTCGATCGACGCCGACGGTGACTGACTAAAACTCTAAATTTGCGGTCTCACCGAGAAAACGTACGACAGCGGGTCGTGTTGTCACCAAATACGAGGTACCATTTGCGTGGCCGCAGAGATGCGGCGAGACACAACTTGCTCGAAAACGCGCGCATTCCGCGCGCCGGAGTAGCGCACCGTTGCGGATCACACAATAAGAGAGGATTAGACGGATATGCTCGGTAGAAAGCTTGATTGACTAATGTGAAATGCAGAAGAGAGAATAATTTGCGCGCGCGTGTGTGGTGTGTGGAATAATAAGATTAAATTCTGCTCGGAAAGACGAATTATTAATTGAATTACGTATGTAAATCACACGAGCGTTCTGCGGAAAATTCGACGAAAAAGATATATTAGAGATGGTCGCGTACGTTCTACGAAATAGTCGTATTCTTTCGCAAGTATATAACTTTGCCTCTTTTCCCGTACTTTTCAGGATCCGTATTAGATGTTAGCGCAGTGGCCGGTTTCAAAGCTCAGATACCTTGCGACATTGATCCGCCGACCAAAGATGAGACGGCCATCATAGTATTTTGGTACAAAGACGGAAAAGACGGCAAGCCGATATACAGTATGGACGCTCGGAGAAGTTCAGTTCAGGCGTCGCTCTGGTCGGATCCGTATGTGTTTGGTGAAAGGGCAGTTATGAAAACGGACGCGAAGCCCGCTAAGCTGGAGATAGATTCTTTAGAATCTACGGATGCTGGTGTATACGAATGCAGGGTAGATTTTAAGAACAGTCCCACGAGATATCAGAAGATTAATCTTAAGGTCATAGGTGAGTTTCAGCGAAAATATACCTACACACAATTGAGAGTCGTCGTGTGTGATTGATTCCATTTGTCAACACAAGATGTTGCAAAATTAGATAATATTAAAAAAAAAATCAAAGTTTGACATATATATACGGTATTTGTATTCCTAAATTAAAAAAGAAGATTATCTCGTCTGTAAAAAGTTTTTTTGTGTAGAAAGTAACACGTTTATAATAGATAGAAATTATTTTCAATGATTTATTATTATTGCGACATAAGATGTGTCGTATTTTATGATGCAAAATCGCGGCTTATCGAGCGGCGCATTTGCGGGCGGATTGTGCTTTACGAGATTTTAATCAGGCGGCACACATATGGCCGGGACTGCTTCCATTCACTCGTGATTTATTCGTTTTGTATTATATCCGGCGGATACAGAACGGTGAGAACGGTGCGTAACCGCGGGAAACGGGTAGTAAATCGGGGAGATAGTTTGATTCGCCGGCCTCAAACTTCCGCGTAGTAGATATTAGATAAAGTCATGTGGAAATTCAGCCATGAGACGTAAATGAAGTTACGAAATCGGGAAATGTTATTGGATCAGTTTCAGCGAGTTACCAGAATAACCAGTCATCGTCGTAAAGTCGATGCAGCTCCAGTCAGCAGTATTTAGTATGATTCTGATTTAATGAATGATTCTGATTTAATTGAACGTCATAGTGTCGACTCAACAGGTGTTGATGTTGCTCACCTGGTAGCAGAAGCGCTTTGTTCAAAATAAAAAAAATAAATAAACAAAAATTAAAATTATTTAGCCGCTTTGAATTTAATTATCATTTAGCGTTTTATTCGACGACGATGCACGTTTACGACGAAGTCGATCGACAAAATGATTAAGTAAAACATAAATGTGAGACAACACGATATTGTCGCGTGCGCTGATTGACGTACATCTAAGAAAGAGTAAAGCTCTGTATAGAGTCAAAATTTAATTGCTGACAGTGCCGCCAAAAAAACCGGTGATATTTACCGGGCCATACGCTAGCGGAACTCCGATTAAAGTACAGTCAACGTTTAACGAGGGAAGCAAGATGTCTCTATTGTGCGAAGTGATCGGAGGGTCGCCTCCGCCACAGGTTACGTGGTATATCGGGGACAAAGTCCAAGATGGCACGTACATGCAGAAACACGACGATATAACGATAAATCGGTTGGATATCCTGGTCACCAGGGACTTGCTATGGGCGAGGCTAATTTGCAAAGCGAACAATACTCAGCTTATGACGCCGTCGACCTCTGAGATCACCTTGGACGTGAATCGTGAGTAATTAAGATCGTGTTGTAATTTGTGTTTTATAATTTTATAATTATTCGAAATACAATTGCAAGTTATAATAAAAAAGTTTCCGGCTTTTAATTAAATGAACGGGCGTTTGATATAAATAAAATATGCGCTTTTTTTTTTATCAAACAATTCTTTATTACACAGTAAAGCCATTGGTGGTCAACATTACGAATAAGCGATCTCACTTATCGGCGTTGAAAACATATGACATCGAGTGTCTGAGCTCGGGTTCGAGACCGGAGGCTGTGATCACCTGGTGGAAAGGTCTCCATCAGGTGAAACACATGGCTAGAAATGTGAGTATATATTTCGTGAACGGGCAACTTTCATTTTCGACGTGCAGAACACGTGTACGCGTCACGGTGGCATGGATTCTGAGTTCTTCGTAGTTCGCAGATAATTCGAACGTCACGAGAAGCGTGCTGAGCTATGTGCCAACTATCGAGGACGATGGAAAATTCCTGACATGCAGAGCGGAAAATCCCGTGGTGCCTAACAGTGCCTTGGAGGACAAATGGCATCTACTGGTGTACTGTAAGTCAACACTTTCGCTCGTTCTACGCGCCGTTACTTTAGATTGTAATTCGCGAGAATCTTTTTCGTAAAACTTGAAACATTGACATTTGACATTTTACGTTTGATATCTTTTGCAATTTTTTTAACGATCTTTTTTTAATACGAGACGAATAAATAAGAGAGATGCGCTTTTTGCTACCGACTTTCAGACGCACCGGTGGTGAGCATCAGGTTGGGTCCTAGTTTGAAGGCAAATGATATAAACGAAGGTGACGACGTGTACTTCGAGTGCGAAGTACGAGCTAATCCGAAATTTTATAAGCTAATTTGGTTTAAAGACGGCGAGGAGTTGCATCAAAATACCACCGCAGGAATTATTCTTCCCGGCGGTCAATCGCTTGTCTTGCAGAAAGTGACAAAAGCCTCTGCCGGAGAATATACTTGCATGGCTGTGAACATCGAAGGAAGATCCACCAGCAGACCTGTAACTCTCGAAGTAATGTGTAAGTATAATATCGTCGTTTATGTTCAAATTGATATCCGATTCGTGAGATTCGAATTAAGATGAGCAAAAGCGTTTTCAATTCATTTTTCGAATTCTCTTTGGTATAACGACACTGTTATTCCAATTTTATTAATACATTCATTTTCTTCTCGCTCCATCGTAATATTATCGATATCGACGACGCTGGTATCTAAATCGCGTTACATAGAAGCGTCAATTATCGATGCGCGCTCGCTGTAAGATATGGAAATCACGAATCGTGGCGGCTTAAGGCAATCTATATTTTTCTCACGGACGTGAACGACCGTGACATCTACTTACGGGAGTGGCAGTGTGCGCGCAGAGGTAAATTGAATCTACCAGCCGGCGCCCTCGTATTTTCAGACGCACCGATCTGCAAAGACGGCTCTTCCACCCAAGTGGTCGGCGCCTTGAAGCACGAAACGATTTCGCTGGTCTGTGGCGTGCAGTCGAAACCGCCGCCCACGACCTTCCATTGGACCTTCAACAACTCCGGCGAGCTGATGAACATGCCGGCTACTAGATTCACGCAGGTCAAGCCACTCAGTCTTATCACGAGCCACTGGCACGGCTCCAGGCTGAATTACACGCCGGAAAACGATATGGATTACGGCACGGTCGCCTGCTGGGCGAGAAATCGGATCGGGGTGCAGAGAACACCCTGTCTCTTTCAGATCATCGTCGCCGGGAAGCCTTATCCTTTACAGAACTGCTCGGCCCTCCAGTCGACCGGACCCTATGCGTATCGAATGGGTAAGTGAACTGGGAAGGGTTCCCGGAACCCTCTCAACGACCTGCTAACTGCATGTCATTACACTCGGTCATCATTATAGATGACGCCTTATAGTCGTTGCGCGTTCAACAGCTTGTGTTCTTGTTTCCCTGCGGAAGACGCAATCGCTCGTCAAATTAGATCGTCTGTCGTTATCGATTGACTCTTTTGATCCGCGGCATTTTTTGTACGTTGTTTCATTAGATAAGTAATTTTATTTAATTTTTTTTAAAAAGGTTGTTATATCGGTGAATATATTTATTATATTTTAGCAAATACTTTTATTCTATTTAGTTTTTTTATTATATTTGTCTCCTACGAAAATTGTCCCCGTTCAGTTTATACAGATTTACGGTAACCAGAGAATTTTTAATCAATCAGAATCGAAGAACTCTATCGTTCATTAACTACAGCACTAAGTATATAGTTTGACACAAAAGTCCAGCGGAGACTATTATCCAATTAATTCGAACTGACCCCCTCTAATCGACGCCATCAAGTGTACTTCGCTGCGAGGATGCTCGCGCAGAGAAGTAATTAGGTCTACCGAGACCGCGTGTTTTTCTTCCGTCGGGGAAGAGGGAGAGCTTAGCACCATCTCGAAATGTGTTCGTCCGTGTAAAACAGGTCACGAAGACTTTAAAGCCACCGACTCGAGGGACGCGGACTGGTTGATCGTCAGGTGCTCCGAGGGATTCGACGGTGGTTTGCCCCTGACTAATTACGAGCTGGAAGTCTACAACGAAGAGAACGTTTATCATGTCAATACCATCTACCTGAACCACACCGAGAGATCCGGCACGTCCGGTCCAGTTTTCGAAGTGCCCGGCTTGGAACCCGGACGGAATTACAGGCTTCATCTTTACGCCGTCAATGCCAAGGGTCGCAGCGACCCCGTTGTCTTGGAACCGGTCACCCTCAAAGGAGTGGCGATGTACACCACTGGTGAGTGGTTTTTCTCTTTCCCTAAAGTGCCAGTTGAGAGATTTCAGCAATATTCTTATTATGAATTTACGTTCAAAGTGTCTGTTTTTGTAGAACGATACACTCACAGATAAGCGCGTCGCGTCAATTACTTAAAACAGTCGAGTTGATTAAGTAAGTGTTCATTGCGCGAGTGAGTAAACTTTTATCGATAAATTTTAAAGAGCCGCGACAAAATCTCCGGGGATTATGTAATGTTTCAAAATTATTCATGGAGTATATTTTTTTTCCAGTGTAATTTCCGGTTATTGATCTTAATACACGTAGATCGTATTACGTCGATAGAGAGTGTTTGCTCGTCGTGATTAACCTTCTCGTATCTTCATTACATAATCTTAACTCCCGCGGCAAAATAATAACGAGGAATGAATTAATAAACGCTAACCATCGCAGAAAGAATTTCGAAACATTTGGCTCTTAATTGAACCAAATTGCACGACAAAATTAAATATAACACGTCGCATCAACTTATGTTTATTTTCGACGCTATTATGCACGCATTTGGACTCATCGTGTCTTTTTCCATCTTTACTGTTCATCTTTTTAATTGTTCACGCTCACTCTAAGTATCTAAATTATTTTTGACGCTTTTATCGTCGTGCAATAATAACACATTGGATCGAATGATATATATTTAGATATCGTGACTGCGACACCGGTCAAATATTATACTGATCTCCGTGATGGATTTTCAAATTCTGCCATCTCTGTTTCACACAGAGATTAGATTCTATTAATTGAAATTAACATTTGTCGTGATCGTATTTTGAACGTGACGCTGTGAATCGAATCAAATATTAGTTTATATATTGACAGAAGAAAATACGTTGGACGTTACGGTCGAAATCGTTTTGTCAAAACTTCTAGACATGATTTATACATTTTTGAGAAAGTGCGGCTACCAAAGCTGCTGCACATTTCAACATATCCCGCTATCTCTCCGCGAGAGCCTTGGAATCCCATAAAGTCCCTTTTCTAGCTGTTGCTTTATTTTAGCTGCATATATCGTCTTTAATTTTCATCCTCGTGGATTATTCATGTCGACTCGCGCACGATTCCAGCCGTGTGGAAACACGAGTGTACAATTGTACATGTATGAGTTAATCCCGTATATACAACCGTGCGTATAACACGCACGCGTGTTTCGCTAGTTCCGAATCCCAAACTGCGTACGCGAACGTCGCTCTGTTGCATATCGAAAATCGCTTCAAAATCCTCAGACACTCTTATCTTACGTCAACGCGTCTTCGAGCATGTTTCGTCTATTTGCGCGGGGATAACGTTCTCTCTTAACGGTATAACGAGAGAAAACGCTGGCGAAGGAGCGGGAGAGAAGGAAAGGAGGCTTTTCAAATCCCGGGATGACGGGCCCGGGACAACAGCCTTTGCGTTTTCCGCCTCCGTTCTCGATTGTACACGTTCGGGTCGAGTATATGCGCATCACGGTGAACACATACGTATGTGTTTGTACATAACACACACTCACACACACACACACACACACACACACACACACGAGATGAGCTCGTGAGAGAGATCGTTCGTTGACTAACGAACTGAGGCGTTTTCTGAATTCCAAAGAGCCTGGCCATCTCTGTCCGCGGACCCGATTCTCTGTCTTTCTCTTAATCTTTGCTCCAGGAAGCAGCCTGCGTTTCCTCCGTGATCCAATAAGTACACGGAAAAAGCGAATCTCGTTTACCGAACACGTCGGAGCGAATGTTGGACGCTGTTGATGTCGTCATCAGTTCGGATGTCCATCCTGATGAGAACGAATGTTCTTTGCCACTCGAAAAAATACACAGATACTACACACATTAAGAAATCACACGTTCGGTTAATGACGGTCAACTGTTAATTCTGCGACGAGTATATTACAAGCAGAAGAAAAAAGAAACATTTCCACTTTAGTAATATTTGATATAGCTCAGACAATATTTAGATGTAATCTAATAAATGAGAAACACGATTATGCTCGGTAAGAAATTCGAGAAAATATGTAAAACTTTTTCAGCTTATCGAGAAAAAAAAAAAAAACGATAAATTTCATCAAGATTGATTATAACGTCGGAATTTGCACGATGATTCTTTCTGATGTGTGGATTTTCATCTCATGTAATGTTAAAGAACCGTAATGCACCGCGTGCCGATAAAATGTCACTCGCGACGCAAATTGCCGATACGAAATTTGCCGTTTAATGGAAATCGATTTGATGGTACCGAAAAAGAAAACGTTCCGAGCGGGTTCCCGTCGTTACGCACTAATCCGATGTGGCTGATTGCCGCTTAATTATCGAATTGTGACGTGCGCGCACTGTCGATGGTCCAAAACTAACTTGACATTCGCGCGATCAATAAACGCTCGCTTCGTGTTCATTTTGCAAGTAGATATCATCATCATCGTCGCGGATAAATCAACAGAACTGCACGGAGCATGCAAAATCGAATGAAATTTACTCGATAAAATAGTTTTCTATATGGGTAACTGACAAAACATTAGCTAAGAATATGGCGAACATTACACGCGAGTTTGTTTGACGCTTGGTCCGCAGGTCGCGGGATTTCGGACGAGACGACCGATTACAGCCTCCTGGTGGCGTGCTTCGCCGGTGGTGTAACAGCTATTTGCATTCTGATCGTTGGGATTACGTTAACGCTGTATCGTCGCAGTCATCCGACGCAAACCGCAAAGACGGAACCGGCAGAATACGCGGAGAACAAAGAGAACCGACGGCCGCCAGTGGTACAACCGACGAACGAGGCGACTCAACGGAACGATCTGAAGGCGCAAATAAATGCGGAATTGCCGGACGACGATCCGGATGTGATACCCAGCAAGGCCGTCGAGAGACGGCCGGACATCTTCGAACCGTCTAGCTACGCATCCGGCAAACCGTCCGAACGTGCCAAGGACTTCAGATGTCTCGACGATCTTGATTATCCGTCACCTTCGTCGGTGCTTCACGCCAAAGATTCCTCCTGGATCTACCCGAACGGCTACGTGGAAAAGACCGAGAAGAGCCTGAGCCCGATACGGCCCAGCACACTGCCGGTGCATCGCACTCATGATATCTACACGAGAAGTTTGCGTGTACAGGAGAGTTGTATATAGACGGAGAGAGTAGATATATAAACGCGTTGCCGCGCAGAAATCCGCAATGGAGCTCCTCCGGATACTCGCCAAACCATCACGCGCGATTATCGACGCTTGTAAATAGACAATAAATATCGTTAAGGATCGATCTTCCTTCCAATCGAACTGTCAACACATTCCTATTCTTGTTGGTTTTTTTTTTTCACTTAGGAGTAAGAAATAGCTGTTCAGTTTCGTTCCAAAGGAAAAAACGTGATACTCTCGTCGCGTCGTCGCGTCGTCTCGACAATTCGACCGGGCGCGATCACGCGCGTGTACAGAGACAATAATTTCCGCCGTTAAAAAAAAAAAACAAAAAACAAAAAAAAAAAGATATACCCGTCACCTCTCTCTGTCCCTTCGTCGGAAGCCTTCCCGTAAAAAAAAAAAAAAAAAAAAAAAAAAAAAAATTGTATATACGGATAATAAATCTTGTTGTTTAATATGCACACTCTGTCATTCATTGTTGCCTCATTCCACCTTGACATCCGCATTTCTCAGTCATGGCCAACAGTCACTTAACATCGACGATTAACTTTCTTCAAAGGGGTAAGTATTAAAAAGAGAACCAATTTCTTTCGAACGAGTTTGGCATCTCATTTCTCGTGAACTTTATTTTAATTAATGAATCCCCCCACGACGGACGCGACGCAACTAAAAATAAAATTGTCCATCGTCGTCGATGTACAGACTCGTTGGACATTTGGAGCGTGCTCGCGTGCCCCGCCATAGTGACAGTTTGACAGGTTGGTGAATTGGCTCGCCGGACGATAGTTAAATTGGCACTTGCTAACAACGTCATACAGCCGCAATATTCGCACGCGATATGAATGACCAAGTCGTACAGAGAATTAGCTCAACTCAATTACAGATAAATTGGTTGAGCGCGAATGCCAAAAATACATACATACCACGCGTCTCGCTCAACATGTGACGACCATCACTTCCCTCACGATTCGCGCCTATAAAAACAATCAAAGAAAAAATTTCGAGACGCGTCCGAGAGTGTCGCGATTCTCGTTTTCTTTTCGATTTCTACAGATCGCGCGTTCTGATGTCGTCGCGAGTTGCTTATCGCCGTCGGTTGCGCGATAAACTAGAAATCGTAAACGTTTCCGCGCTGTCTGTGTACCGGCGACGCTTTAAGATCTGTCAAGGCTTGCGGGCAGCGATAAATCACATCGTGATTAGGACAACGTTGTCGTTCCCCTTCGAATCTCACCCCCATCGATTCCCTTTCATGTCGAGCGGAAATAAACTGCCAACAATCCGGCGGGCTGCGGAAACGAGCGAGTCGATCGAGTCCGACTAACCCTGACTTGACCTCGCCATTCGCCATCTTTCGGTCGTCTTGCTGTGGTCACCGTCGCTGAGTTTCATCGTGCAAAATAAGCTGTCGTTATGTGACACTCGTTCGTCGCCGCCACCGAATTTCCCTTGTCCCGTTTGTCGTCCGCAAGTCCTTTGTACACGAAGTGACAGAGACGGATTTTCCGGCGTCGCCCGGCTCGGAAGAGAGAACGGTAGTTTCGAGGTAAACAAACCGCGATATTTCCCAAAGAGAGTTCCATTCTGCGGGATGCACCACGTTGGCAAGCGCATTCGAAATAATTTGACGACTCTACGTATAGGATTTTGTTGGTTCCTCGGGAGTAATTTTCTTGCGTCGTCAGAACGCGACGCGCGCGATTAATCGAATACACGTTTGTGTATACAGGGTATCCGATCAGTCGTTTCGCACAATTACCATAGGCACGCGGCGACTCAACGGAAGAACTAAATAAAACTGCACGTAATAATAACTTTTACATTGTGTGTTTATCTTTATTAATAATTAGCCACTGAGAATCTCGCAAAATAGTAAAAAACTTTTTGACTCAGTACAATCCGTTCTTTTACAAGAGCCATTATTATGAGACACCTTGTATATGTAGTCGCGTTCCCCGACGCGGAGAAAGTACGGATGGGAAAATCTATTTAGACACAAATTCATGAAATTCCGCCGCCAAGGTCCTCTTATTATCTGGAGAACAACGGTGATTTCAAGCGTCAAAGCGGAGAAATTAATTATTCCTTCTGACAATGATAGACGTTATTCTTGCACAAGACTTAATTTCGTTTTCGTGAAAACGCGCGACTTAAATGAAGATTGAGAGCGATTGCATTAAGTATTTCGTTAATCCTATTCTTGAATAGAACGCTGAACGGCGTCATTAATTTGCACTCGGCTATCCGGTAAATTAGGTTCTCCGCTTAGCTTCTCCACGCGACTATTCGACAAATTAACATTTTAGATCGCACTGTCACGGGAATATTACTTGGTCTCTGTTGACTGTGTTTGAGTGTTTATTCCGAACGTCAATTCGCGACGACAGTCTGTGGAGCGAAACTAGTTGAGCCTAGAGGCAAGTTGGAAATTGCAAATATATCTCAATGATCGAAATGTGCGTATGCACCTTTATCGTGAATTGGAAATCTCAAACAGAGCGAGACTCAATAATCTATCGCAAAAAAATCTAGTGCGAGTAATTAGACGCTATCGTGCGATAGATGACAAAAATTTTGATAAAAAACTTATTTTAGTAAAGAAGAACGTGAGACATTTGCTTTAAGAGTGTAAATTCCTGGTTGAAAAGAGTGTATATTTATTCACAGTAGTGAGCTCAAACGACTGCGGGTCGGGAATAACAGTAGCGAAAGCCTCTGCGGTATCGTGCCAGCAATGTTCCGGAACAGAGAATATTGGGATATTGTCCGCGATATGATATCGTGAAATTTTATATTTTTTTGCTAAGACCTTTGATTTAGTCAACGTTCCCACTTGAAATATCGCGGTAAAGCATTTTCCAAAATCGGCGCTTTTAATATTTTTTTTCTCTTCCGTCTCTTGCGCGATTAATCATCGCTCTTTAAACGCGAGATAAATGCAATCTACAATATTATGTCCAATATAGCAGAGATATCTATTATATCGCTGCTATGAGAAATTCCAGGCTTCCTCTCATATATTAACAGAACGGTGAATATATTTTTCAAACGTGTATAATTTACGCGTCTGTTTTCCGTGTCGCGTTTGCGTCGTCGTTATACATAAAATTGCATCGCTGGTAATGCGCCGATAAAGTTGCATCGGGATGAATCGGGGCTTTTTGGTTAATCAAATTTTAACACTTTGCTGGAATCGGCAATTAGAAACAAAAAGAAG